>QLOY01001290.1:0-10286 GCA_003313965.1 Megacollybia marginata
ATGATAGTATATTAGAATGTGAATTAAAGAGTTCTTACCTTGTTGAAGATTGAGAGAAGAAGAAAGATGATGTGTTGGCACTAGTAATATGTGAGTCACACCTACTATACTGTATTTATATTTAGATGTAGTGTTGTGATTGTTGCATGTGATGGTGTGCATGAGAAATACTAAAGGATACATATGGCAGTGTCTCTAAAGCCATCTCTTGATTGGTATGTGAGCCAAGCCCCAGGTAGTTCTCTTAGTTATATCTATGTCCTCTCCATCCTGTGTTGATGTGACAAGGCTACTTTGGTCTCCACAAGACCGCTTTTTTCTTCCCACAGTCCATCATCTATTTCCCTTCCACAAACTCACAGGTAATTCAAGCCAAATAGGTATATACTCTACTATGCAACTTGTTGGCTGATACCTTTAAAGACATATTCTGTTTTGTTATATAGTTCCTTAGGTGGATGAAGGTGATAGCTGCTGACTTTTGGCTTCATTATCAACCACTCTGCCATATTGGCTGTGAGAGATACATAAATCTCATTTGAACAAGGTGATCTATTGGGAAACCAGTTCCAGTCTGCTGCTACACCCCTATTGGGAAAGTAGAAGCTGCTTATTGGATGGTGTGGTAAGTGATAAGGGGCTATAACCCTCTCATCAGGATCAGGTTCCTATTGAATCAAGTTTGCACTGTAGTAGAAGGTTGTGTCCCCCTTATTAAGATTGCATTCCTGTCAAAATTGCATTACAGGAGACCACAACCATTGTGTCTCTAAAATTGAAATGTCTCTGTTATACAGTGGTGGCAAAAAATATGTGCAAACACAAATTTTTCCACTATCAAGTAAATAAGTTGCCCATGAGGTGCACTAACTGTCGTTGTTTTGACAGTTCTGCTTTCAAGAACTGTTGGATATGTTCGAATGACCCATAAGTATTGAGTGGGAATCATGTGCACATAAATTAACATGTGATTATTCCCTCCTTTTCCTTGACCATCAACATGAATGACATCTTGTGTCTTATCAACATCCTCTTTTTTATTGCCTTACCTTTAGCCACCGTACCTATCTCATCTCTATACACGCTATTAACACTTTTCCAGACTGATCCACAATCATTCTTGTTGGCATCACCATGATGCTACTTTTCTATCTTGTACTGTTCCAGCACATTGTGCCAAACAACCACCTCATTTTCCTGACCACAATTATCTCACACATATCATTCCAGCTTTGCCTCTATTATCTTGGTATTATCTTTGTTGTGTCTGTGCTATGTCTGACTTGGATTAGGGTATATGAGCAATCATGAGACAATATTCATCATCATGTCTTCCAGCTGCCACTGTTACTTTACTTCCAGATGTAGACTGGCAAGATCATTTCCTTTACATTTACCTACATACTACCAGCCTAAGGCTCCAACCAATGTGGCCAGAGACATACCAGAAGACACCATGACTGAAACCAATAGTGAGTCTCCTCCTAAATATACCAAGTATGTCTTCATTTCATATCTATGCCTGTACTCATGAGCTTCAGGGATAGATACATTTACATTGTTTAGATGCAGCAGCTGTGTTCATGATCAGAGATGACTTGGAGGGAGAAGAGTGTGGTAGTCATTAGAAGAATCCACCCACTATATCCAACCACTAAGACATTCTGTATCAATTGAATTATGTATGGCATCTGCTCATTCCATGGGTAACATATTATGTTACATAAGTATGTCCATCCTTCCTTTTGAATTACTACAAGCTTTAGGTCCTTTCCTTCAGCTCGTTCCTCACCATTCTACTTTCAGTCAGGACCACAGCTTGCTGCTCCACAGGGTATAGATGGTAGGACCATGTTGTAGATAATTTTCAGTGACAATAGCAATTCTATGTCCATTCAGGAGTGGATTTGAAACCTGATTATGATGGTCCAGAATTGAAGAATTGACAGAATCATCAAAAGTCACTTTGATAATTCTAGTCAATTCTGCAAAAGCAATTCTGCAGTCAATTCTGCACTCAGGTCCACTGAACCCACTTCAGCATTGATGCCAAACTACCTGCAGAACTGTGTGTCAGAATTGAGGTTGGTCATAGCAACATTAGTGGTGTTCAAAGTAAGCCTTTTTGGCCACTTTTCAACACCACTTTTTCTCTACTTTTTGTCAATTTGGCAGTAAAATGACTCAAAAGTGAAATAAAAAGTGATCAAAAAGTAGCTAAAAGTAGCTACTTTGAACCCCCCCTCCTCAAAATTTTAGTAAAAGAAGAGAAAAAGTAGATAGTTCTACTTTTCCCATAACTCTTAGTGAAAAAAGGAATGCCAAAAGTAGACTAAAAGTGATGTGAAAAAGTAAAAGGATGTTCAGACTTCCTTTTCAAGCTCCTTTTACTTTTACTTTTTATTTGCTCTTGAATGAAAAGTAGACAAAAATGAAAATTAAAAGTAAGTAAAAAGTAAGTAAAAAGTAAGTAAAAAGTCTTACTTTGACTACCACTATTGATTCTGGCCAATTCTGCTCTTCAGAATCAACTCCAGAATCAACTCCAGAATTGTCATGACATGTATTCATATGCATGTATCTAAAAGGACTTCAGGAATTACAGTATCTGGTGTCTTAAAACTACAACCTTTACTCTTTGACTCTTCTCCTCAACTCTCACTACTCACACAGCCTTCAGAGAGCAGAGGACATGCCCTTTCTGAGATCTGATCATCTATTTTAGTATTGTAGCTGTTTTTTGCCACTCCTAGTGACCTGTGTAATATACATGGTATGCAACACCATCATGGATCTGACTGTTGAGGATGACATAAAACCTGGCTTTTCCTGGATGATGGTTGTCCACATCCACCCCTTTTATTTCCAAAGATAAACACTATCCATATGCATTAGTCAAGTGGTTTGTCAAGTGGGGACAATGTCCTGATGAAGCAACTGGTATGTGAAAAGTTGAGTATGATGACTCAGAGAGGAACAGAAAGCAGGTATTCTATTATTCATTTGGATACCATCTTTTGAGCAATTCATTCGATTCCTGACTTTGATGCAAGGCTTGTTCCATTGAACTTTGATCACAGATACTCAATGGACTGCTTTGATATGTTCTATGTCAATAAGTATGCAGATCATCATAGCCACCAATGTATCCAGTAGTACTGAATGGACTTGGATAGACAGTTATATTATACAATTATGTGTGGTATGTGGTGTATGGAGAGGATATGTTGACATACCTTCCATACTCACATACAGTACATACATCTCCATTCATCTGCCATCTTCCTGATGTAAATACAATCAATGTTGTTTGTGTGGCAAATGCCAAATAGTAGCAAATAGATGTGGAAATGCTTAGGATGAAGCAGTTGGATTCAGTACAGAAGATACCTTGCTGAGTGGTAGCACTGGTGGAAGAGCAGAAGAAAGTTCTATGCTGGCAAGCACGCAGCAGCCTTGCACAGAACTATATACCAACTGTTAATAGCACATGCAGAAGTGGTGTGCCTGAAAAAAATCCACTACCACCAAAAATAGCCTGTGCTGCCCTGCTATTGATGTCATTTAGCACACATCTCGGTTGTAGCACTCAAAGTGGACCCAGGTTTATTAGTCAGGCTTATATAAATTAGCCAAACAACATTATAGATAACTCTGTACCACATCACTCTCAGAACCATGTTTAAAAACAAAAAATGTAGCTATGTACTCATAGATTATGTACTAAAAGGATTTATGTATTGGTGATGACTGCATCAAGAAATGGTATCAAGTTTTGGCCAACCACTAAAATAAGAAATATGATCAAAGACACATGTCCACATTATTGCTCTTTTCAAAATAGAATGGACAGCTGCCTTTTTGAGAATTGTGTTTTTTTTAGAAGCATTCACTTTTTGCTTGTACCTCAATCAGGACTCAATGGATTTTGATAAAAATTACTTGTAAGACCAAGCTGCAGATGCTCATAGCAAAAAAATCCAAAATTCAAGCATGTAAAATTTGGCCTGTCTACCAGCCCTTTTCAATCACTGGGAGGAGATGGCAGCACTTGGGGAGGAGATGGCAGCACTTGGGGACAAGCTGAAGGGCTATAGAGACTCTGAGTAACATTAATGAGATGCAAGGGTAGTGCTGGGAGTAGTATAATACATAGAGAAAGTGTAACACAGCAATGGATGAACATCAAGCAAAGTCACATGATGGTTGATTTCAGGATATCTGTTTGTATTGTCTGAGGTACAGCTCTCACAGCTCTCTAATATAGCTGTGCACCTGAGCAATGCAATATAAAACATATTAGGGCCTGTTCAGATCATGTTGCATCCAACTTGCAAGTTGCAAAGTTGCAAATTCCCATGCAATATGTGACATAAAGACTATAAATAGACTGGTCTAGAATGGCCTGGAACATGATGAGATCATCTCTATGACACATCTTTTCCAATTTAGTTCAGTGCCTAAGAGCATCTAACTTATTTTTGGCCTGCTGTTATTTGTTTGTCTGAAAACTTATCAGGAAAAACTGACTTTGACCTATATCAACCTGAGGCTGCTTCAAGTTAACCTAGACTCTCTATATCAGCCTGGATAACTATATTAACCTCAAGTTTAACAAGTTGACTAGGTTGCCCAACCTGAACTTTGGTCAACCTTGAGCACAAGTCTAGGGATTTCATGATACAAGGGTTGATTAAGTTAACATCAAGTCAACCTTAGGTTAGCTCAGGTCAACCAAAGTTGCTTTAGATCAAGCTCAAGTCAGCTCAAGTCAACCCAAAGTCAGCTCAAGTCAACTCAAGTCAACTCAAGTCAACTCAGACTTTTAGCTAAAGTTAAAAGTTAAGCCCTGCTAGCTAGCTTAGCTAGCCTGTCCTAACCATTGTATTAGCCTAAGACCTAGCATTAATTAGTGTTTATATCAGGAATTAAACCACTTACCTTATTAAGAACCTAGACACCTTAATAAATAGTATACAAACACATAGCAACTATAAACAGCCTACAACAGAAATAATTTTAATTAGTGCCTTCATCAAGAATTGAACCTTGTTAGGCTACCTAAGCTGCTAGCTTTCAGGCACCTTAACCACTGAACCAAACTGGCTTGTATAGTCTAGCTTAGTATTTACTATTTATTCCATCACTCAGCTGACTTATCTTTTCTCACTACTTGGCTATATCATCACTTTATTTCACCAGCTTATGCTTAGTAAGCATCATTTTGAGATTGCCAAGTAGGTGTGGAGTAATCAAAATGGACATAATTAGTCAGCATACCCACTATTTTGATAGGCCATGTCATTTAAATTATTAAATGACAAGTCATTAAAGTTAACTCCAGGCTGGCTCAAGTCAATTTAGTCAACTTGCCAATTTGCAAGTCATTCGATGAAAGGGAACCTGACTGTGCAGTGATGGAAAAGGTGAGCCGACTATGCTACAGAGGAAACGAGACTACCTAAGCGAAGGTGTTGTCTGATAGACAAACCAGAGTCAGTACTCAGTCGCCGTGAAAAGGAAACGACTATATTAGTCGGACTAAGTACCTGATAGACAAACCAGAGTCAGTACTACAAGTAGGTAAGTCATTGAATAGAATGTAAGTTAGATATCATACCTCAGTCGCCATGAAAAGGAAACGACTGAGGCTATACAATAGGGGCTAGCGTTTATAAGCTGAGGTAAGTAAAAATAGAAATAAATGACTTGGTAACAAAGAGTAAAGTGTCTGCATGTATGAGGATATTTCAACACTCCCCCATACACAAACGGGCGGATTTACATGGTCATATTCAATGACTTGAGGTGACGTTTGAAAGTGTCTCTGGGAAGTGGTTTCGTGAATATGTCGGCAGGGTTATCAGTCCCTCGAATAGATTGGACTTCGATCTTGCCTTCCGAGCAAAGTTCACGTAGGTAGTGGTGACGAATGTCAATATGTTTAACTTTGTGATGGTCTTTAGTGGTTTTCGTAAGGTGAACTGACCCTAGATTGTCACCCTTGAGCAACACTGGCTCAGGCTGCTTAAATCCGATTTCCTCACACCACGAGTACATCCACCTCAACTGTTGTGACGCTCTAGAGAGTGCAATGTACTCTGCTTCTGTTGTAGATAGGGCTACAGTTGCTTGGCATTTGGAGCTCCAGGATATGGGTGAACCTGACATGGTGAAGACATACCCGGATGTGGATTTGCGGGTGTCCTTGCATGCAGCGAAATCTGCGTCAACGAAGCCAATGGGTTTGACCCATTCTGTAGGAGTGGTGCCTGGAGGTGGAGGGTGATATGTGAGTTTGAAGTGAGCTGTTGCTTTTAGATAACCGAGCAAATGGATTAATGCCTTCCAGTGTAGTATTCCAGGATTCTTCTGGAACCACGACAAGTTCTTGATCGCGTTCGAAATATCGTACCTGGTTCCTACTTGGGCATACATTGCCTTCCCGAGTAGGTTTGTGTAAGGTTTATCCTTCATTTCGTCGACTTCGAATTGATTACTCGGGCACATTTCGGCAGTGAGTTCCTGCCCGACGGGTTCTGGAGTGTTTCGAGGGGTAATGTTTTGGAGATTGTAATCATTGAGGAATGAATGGATGTATGTTTCCTGTGAAAATGAAATGGAACCGGTGTACTTGTCCCATACCACTTGAATCCCCAATAACTTGTTGATCTCCCCCAAATCCTTTACCTCATAACACCTCTCAATTTCCCCCTTTGCTTCTGTGGCGATGGCGTCAGATGAGGAAGCACCAAATACGTTGTCAGTATACGTATTCGTGATGGTGAACTGGCCGTTCTCCCCCCACTTTGTTCTGATGCAGGGATCTGCTTTCGAGGTGTAATAGCCAATACCTTCGAACCCATGGTTCAGCTCTTTCCACCACTCATGTCCACCTTGACGAGTACCATATAATGCCTTCAATAGCTTGCACACCCAGTCCTCCTTGCCGGGCTCTTCGTGCCCTGGCAGCTGCTTCATATAGACTTCTTCGCTGATCTCGGCGTTGAGGTAAGCGGACGTAAAGTCTATTTGCCACGGGGTCAAACCGTAAGCGGCCACAAATGCTGCGGTCATCCGCATGGATTCCATCCTTGCTACTGCCACCCACGTCTCATTAAAATCCAACCCCTCTACCATGGTGAAGCCTTGCGCTATGAAGCGCGCTTTGTCTTTGTACCAATCACCGTCACCTGTGGTCTTGACTGCGTATGTAAAGCAGCTGCCGATGACATTCTTGTCGTCTGGGCGAGGTACTAGTTCCCAGGTGTTCCGTTCTTTTAATATCAGCAGTTCTGCTAGTTCAGCCTCAACCCAGCGATCTTTGTCCATTTTGTAAGCTTCCTTTTGACTCACTGGTGCTTTCAAGTCTCTGTACCCTGCCGACATTGCCAGAACTGCTGAATCCAACTCTTTGTGGAGTTGGATAAGATCTTCCATTGAAGGTGACGTAGAGGTGAACGCTGCCCGCACCTTTTCTGAGGGTTTCGGTACGCGTTTTTCATTCGCAGGCTTCCAGTAATCACTGACTTGAGGCAGCTCGGGAATACGGGGAGCTTCATCAACTGGATCACCAAGTGGAGGCATGGCAGTGGGAGTGTCGTTGGGTGGTTGGTTCACTGATGGATTCGGTACCTGCGGTATTACCGGCATCGGTATCTCCTTCGGTACATAAGGTGGCTGATCATCATCACCGTCGTTATTTCCGTCAGCAGGAAGTGTTCTGTGGGCTGGGCCTTCCACAAATTCCACATCTTTCGACTTCATCACCCGCCCGTCATTTAGGAGGATGCGATATCCACCATGACCTCCGTGTGATGGGAGGTATCCTATGAATACACCAGTTTCGGTGCGTGCATCTAATTTACTCCCCCCATTGACTTGTCTTCCGTTCGCGTCAGTTGGGATGCGCACATAGGCTTTGCATCCGAACGTGCGTAGGTAGGACACATCCACCTTCCGCTTTGTCCAACCTTCTAGCGGAATTTTACCAGGTATCGCTTTCGAGGGGATCATGTTACGGGTGTGAACTGAATAAGATGCAGCCTCTGCCCACAGGCTCTTTGGGAGGCCAGAATCGATGAGGAGGGTTCTGGTATCAGCGATTGTGGTGCGTATGCCACATTCCGCAATACCATTCATTTGTGATGAGTGTGGGGTAGTAGGTTCGACACGTATACCATGCTCAGTGCAAAACTCCATCCATTCAATTGGTGCAGCAAACTCTCCATCAAACTGCACCCTT
Organism: Megacollybia marginata; assembly: GCA_003313965.1. Lineage (NCBI taxonomy): Eukaryota > Fungi > Basidiomycota > Agaricomycetes > Agaricales > Porotheleaceae > Megacollybia > Megacollybia marginata. The sequence goes on from QLOY01001290.1 coordinate 8,246, forward strand.
TTGATCCGCTTTCCCGACTGCGTTTCATATAGTTTTCGATATTTATCGAAGATTGCAAGTGTAGTTGGAGCTTCCCTGTTGTGCGTAAAGTATGCCTCCTTGATTCGATGTTCCGCCTCCACAATTAACATCATATAAAGTGCCCCTCCTTTGGAACGAACAGATGCTGGTCCCCACAGATCGACACAAACTAGACTGTCGGCGTTGTCACCATTACCTGCGATGGGTCTCGTGTGTGGCGCAGCAGTGAGTTTTCCTTTTATACAGTCCTCGCATTTGCCATTTTGTTTCGTGTCAGTTATGTCGAGTCCTTGCACTAAATCCTTCATTGCGATAATAGTGTTCATATCACAGTGCGCTAATCGTCTGTGCCATGTTTCAAGGTCCGTAGGGTTGGAGTTCGAGGCGAAGGCTTTGACTTCAGTAGATCTTGCGACCTTTTCGTTATCAAAACTATAGAGCCTGTCTGCGCCACGAGAACAGGTAAAACCATTGCCCTGTTCGTCATAAACGTGAGCCTTCTCCTTGTCAAACGTCACTTTATAACCGGCATCACATAGTCGACTGACTGAGATCAAGTTCGATGAGAGTTCCAGGGTGTGAATGGCGTTATTAAACTTTAACACCACTGGTTGACCATCGACACTGAATGATTTCGACACGACCCCCTGTCCGGTGATCTTGAAGCAGCTGTCCTCAATTGCAGCCTCCCCTTCACGATCCTTTGTATTTGAGTACTGATCAAAATCATCTCGATTGGTGAAGCAGTAGTCTGTAGCAGCCGAGTCGAGAAGGGTACGGTGATCGCGTTTGGAGTCAGACGCTGTGGTAGTTGCAAGTGCAAAAACTTTGGCAGTGTTCGCTGACAATATGTTGGAGTTGGATGAACCCGATCCACCTCCGCCTCCGCCTCATCTACCAAAGTTCAGAGGAAACTGTCCTTCCTTCCCACCACCAGGCCAATAACAATCTCTGGCTAAATGTCCCCTTCTCTTGCAGTTATTGCAAAGCAACTGGGATCGTCCTACACTCGAGTTTGCAGCTAGCGCAGTGGTAGTAGTACTGGAAGGAACTGGGAATATACCGGTAATGGTCCCTCCCATTCTATCGTAAGTCCCTTTCCAGTTTACAAGTATCACTTCAGCTTCGTTTATGTTAGATGCTGCTAGGACATTTCCGATAACAGAGAAGTAGATGATTGGAAGGGATGATATGAGGATTGTGCGGTAAGTTTGTTCCTCAATCTGTGCACCTTCATCGTTCGCTTTCTTCCAGAGTGATCACATCTTCTGGAGGTGTTGATTAAGATCTTCACCTTCTGTAAGTTTCGTGTTTTCGAGTACTGCTCTGGTGTTAATTGCCGCGATCGTGGACTTGGTACTGTAGCGGCCGATAATTGACTGCCACATTTCGGCTGCACTTCCATCAGACTTCACTCCTAGTCCATCGGGGTTGACAGAGTTTAGTAGGATACTGGTATGGACATAAGCATCCCGTTGTTGCCACTCTTCGACGAACGGATTAGTGGAGTTCCATTGGGTCGAGGGTTCGTCTGAAAGTACAGTTGTGGTCGAACCATCTGGGGCAGTAACTGTGGTACTAGTTGCTGCATTTCGTGCTGTATAGGAATCTGCGGGTTTTGGTATAGATCCGGTAAGATAGCCTAACAGGCCTCTGCCTGTAATCACAGTCTCTAATATCGTTTTGAAGGTGCTAAAGTTACTCCCAGTAAATTTCTCGGTATCTGGGAGTGTAAGGTATGAGGAGGAGGACATTTTCGAATAGGGGTCAATGTTATTCGGTTGGTTCTTTATGTGTAGTGTGGTTTATCGCTGTGTGTTGAGTCGTTCTGTAGTCTAATTCACGTTTGCTTGTCTTCAGGTGTAATTAGAGGCTAACGGGGCCCATAACCTGTTGTCTGATAGACAAACCAGAGTCAGTACTCAGTCGCCATGAAAAGGAAACGACTATATTAGTCCATCAGCAAGATAGCAGACGAATGGAGCGTATGTGACATACGCTCCATTCAGACCATACCTCC
>QLOY01001291.1:0-13983 GCA_003313965.1 Megacollybia marginata
GCCGAGTGTGTAATTATGTCATGATTTAGCCGAGTGAGTAAGGTGTAACATTTTGTTAATACACAAGGATAACTCAGGCCATCAGGAAAAACCCTTTTTGACCTGGCAAACCTGGCAAACTTGAGTAAACCTGAGTCAACCTAAGTCAACCTGAGCTGATCTGGGACTAACCTAGACATGACCTGGGCTGACCTGGGTTGACTTGGGCTAACCTAGACATGACTTAGGTTGACCTGGCTGACCTGAAAACTGAGACTTAAACCTGGGACTGACCAAGGTTGACATAGGTTGATCCAGGTCAACCTTGAGGCATCCAGGTTAAAAAGGGTTTTTCCTGATGGCAACTCACAGGTACCTGCAGGTGTATCTGTGGAAAAACCTGCATCTGACACCTGCAGATGCTGGAGTGCAGGTACATGTCTACAATTCAGGAGTTGCACAGGTACCCACAAGTACCTGCACCTATTGTGCTTTGGAGATGAACAGGAGGTGGTTGTCCCTGCCTTGGATCTGTTCTGACTGTTCATGGGGCAAACATCATCCACCCAGTTTGCATCTCGTACAGATCAGTCCTACAGTTGATCTTTCTTTGTGAACATCAGTCAGAGACACCAAGCCCCTGCTTTGGCATCAGGAAGTAGAGGAGTTGAATACTTGATTAAACTTATGTTACCTTTCACAGTTCATCTATTGAATGAATTTGAATACTTAGATATACACTGCCACAGATACAGGTACCCACAGGTAGACTGATTTTTTTAAACTTGGGACCTGCATCCATTGCCTATCTGTAAAACAGGTACCTGTCATCTGCGGATACAGATACTGCAGGTTTTCTCATGGATGTACCTATGAGTTACCTGCAAAAAATCTGTATCCATGCTGATCCTTATCAGGAGGAGCTATGCTTTAACATCTACCAGGTTCAGTCATCTTATATGCCCAACTCATCACTCACATCACAACAATTGGGTCTCATTTCATCAGGCTCATCTTATTTTTGGGAGATCTATTCTGATGGAAAGCATTGTCTCTGGTTCAGATGAACATATGAACATATGGGATGTAGAAACACTACAGAAGATTGTCCAGCCTCTTTGGGGCCACACCAGATTTACCAGGTGAGAATGAAACACTCACCTGATGGAAAGAAAATTGGTTCTGGCTCATCTGATTAAACAACATGCAAGATGCTGAGACAATTTAGCAGATTAGCCAGACTCTTCAGGACAGCACAAGTTTACTTTCATCTTACTCCCATCAAATGATCTGCTCCGAGTCTGCAGATGCCCAACCTAGCTCACTTGCCATTCTATGCCCAACTGGCAGTGAACAATATGTCTGATCCGTTAAATTTCAACCTCTGATACAAAGAGTTGATTGTCACTAGTCAAAACTTTGTTGACAACAGCTGTGTCAGACTACGAAAGCAGTATAGTAGTTGCAAAATGATCTTCCTAGCATTTTGATTGGTGAAAAGGATGTATTGCAAGACAAATCCCACTTAGGCCTGTACACGATGATATCCCATCATGATATAAAGCTGACTGGATTTCTGGCATGTGGTGATGCATCATTATCAGAAGCTGAATGCATTCCATGTTGTTTGAGGTGATTCGATCGATGATGGAGGTAACACAGCAACATTTTCATGCTGTCCAACTGCCATCATCAGGAAAAAATATTTCTGATCCTGGCTAATCCTGACTGATCCTGACATCATCCTGGCAGTCCTAGGCAATCCCTAGAAGTCCTGCACTAGCCCTGGGGTATCCTAGGGTATCCTAGGTTCTCTTCAGTTTAAGGCACGTAGACCTGGTGAAACCTGGTGGTGACCTGGTGAAGCCTAGGAAGACTCAATAATGTCTTCACAGGTGGCACAGGGCATCTTGAGTTTAACCTGGATCTATCCTGAGCCACTCTCAAACTGTCCCTGAGCCATCTCCACAAAACTGAGGGTGGCTCAGGACACTGTAGGACAAGTTCAAGATGCTCTATGCTGTTGTAAGGACATCCCCAGGCTTCACTAGGTCTATGTCCTAAACTAAAGATTACCTAGGATACCCTAGGATAGCTCAGGGCCAGTGTAGGACTGCCAGGGATTGCCTAGGACTACCAGGATGATGTCAGGATCAGCCAGGATCCAAAATATTTTTTCCTGATGGTGTAGTGTCCCTAATCGTATAAAAATGCAGACCATTGACAACTCCGGGGCCATCTTTCATAAATTAACATTCTAGATAACACTGCACAAAAGACAGATGCCAAGAACAGATGTTGATCGGCAGCTCCCAATTGGCGCTTATCAGCACTTATTTGCCCACCGGGCACTTCCGAGTCTGAGATGGAAGGCAGCTGCAACTGCCCCTGTCCCCTTGTCCCTCTCTTTCATCTGCTTAGATCCTGTGTATTGTCATGCATCTTCTATGATACCGTGTCGGTTAGCAGAATCCTCATGCACACTAAATCGACCCCAAGTGCAACATATGGTGTGACAAATGCACATTTATTCCTACGCTCTACTACAGAGCTCGTCAAGAGCTCGTGCTCCATGCTAGAAAACCGAGCGTCCTCAAATCGTCATATTATTGTAGATTTAATAGGACTGTACTATATACTGCTATTCTAGTCAACTTTCAAGCCAGATTGATAAAAGACGAAAAAGTTAGAGGCTGCGGCGGAGTTAGAAAAAGTGTGACTTGATGTGACAATACTATAAATTGAGGTATGGGGTATTCCTACTGAACTTCTGCCACTCATCACTCTCTGAATGTCGAGAATCATCACCATCAAACCTGTTCATAGGTACGCATTTTCATCATCATCATTGTCTAATCATGTCATTCTGTTGGCCCTCCGCTCCAGCATTCCAGATGATATTTTCAACAGCTGGGGTTCTGAAGCTGATCAATCGAGTGAAGCTGTTGAATCAGATGTTTCACCTTCAGGTAATGATGATTCCTCTTCTGATTATGCTGGTTAGTGGTTTTACGGACGGTTCTTATTGATTAAAAATGTGTAGCAACTCCTCCCCCACAACTGAAGCAATCTAGGCACGAGCTGAAGGGAAGAGGTATGTAAACCAGAAGAAACTCAACATCTTATTGTTATATTTAGACTGTATGATTGAAGAGCGACACTCAAGAAAAAGCTCAACACTTTCAACGAATCAATCATTGATACTAAATCACAGGGTCCCAAAAGGAGATGTCTCACAGAACCCTTATCCTTGTCTGATTCCAGAGATCAAGCCATTCACAGCCATCTTCCCATCACTTCAGCACCTCGATTTGTTGCTCCAGAGTATGGTGGAGCCTGCTTGGATCCCAGTATTGTTGTGGGACCGTGGGATGAGCGTTACACTCTTGTCCTTTCCTAGGCTTTCTTCATGCATGATGTTCACTTGTTTTTATCAACACTCCTTGAATACCTGAATCTGTGTTTATCTCGAGTCTCTTTTGTTCAACTCATGTCAATAGTTGAGATGTATCAGTACATAGCACTGTCATTACGGACATGAGGTCTACCCTAGATACCTCCAATGTGGATAATCTTGCTAACCTGGTTATCAATGAGTTTTTGGTCCTATTAAGTCTAAGAAAAATGTTTCTACCTACTTAAAATAACACTTGAGTAGATGCGATCCCGATCGGGAAGCATTAACATCACACATTTTCAAACTCCGCTGCCCCCTCTAACTCTTTCGTTTTTTATTGATCTGGCTCGAAAGTTGACTATACTAGCAGTAGATAGTACAGTCCTATTGAATTTACAATAATATGACGATTTCAGGACGCTCGGTTTTCCACAGAGCACGAGCTCTGTAGCAGAGCACGAGCTCTGTAGCAGAGCACGAGCTCTGTAGCAGAGCACGAGCTCTGTAGCAGAGCGCGGGAATAAATGTGCATTTGTCGCACCATAGCAACACGGCTGTGCAGTGTGCTTCATGTCACTAACAGCTTTTTACATCTCACCCTTCTGCCTTCAACTACACGTCGCCCAACCCACTCTGTCAATGATACCCCACCTTAGAAAGAACAAGAACGTATCCGTCACCCATCCCTCTCGCCCAATGCTCCGCCGTTTTATAGAGAACAAGAACATATCCGATACACTGGATGCAGTTGAACTGATGCTCCGACGAGTGAGAGACTGTGCGGATGGACTGCCTGTTCTCAAATCGGGTGTCTCCGCCCCACTTACGATTTTGGAGATGAGTCGAGTGAGTATAGATGTCTACCTTGCGCTTTTTTGACTAGTAATCGTAACTTTAGAATCCAAAATTGAACAAAGAGGAATGCAGACAGCTTGCACTGCATGTAGGCCAGATCGTACAGGACATTTGGCGACAGACGAAGGATTATGAGAATACGTTGTCTGAGGAAGTTCATGGAAATATTGCTCAGATTGAAAAGTATGTTGTCGATAGCTCCGTCGTTCTCATCGTCTGATTCTGTCAGGCTATTGACGGATATCGTCATGTTCATGAAGAAAATCAAAGAAGATAATGTTGTGAAGCGATTTTTCCGACAAGACGTCCACAAAATTCAAATGCAAAAATACGATAAACTGCTGTCTGAAGCAATGAAACAACTCAATGTAGGCCTTGTGGGCTTTACAAGCTCTCAGTTGCTGATCGTCTTTAGGTTAACTTGGAAATGAATATAATCCGAATGCATTCCGAAGCAGTGCTTATCGATCAGAAGAGACATGCGGAAATACTTGGTGTTTCACGTATGACTGAGTTGGAGCGCCTGGTGGGTGGATATACAGTGGATTTTACTTCTAACAGCAATCATGCACAGCAGTTCCTAAAGGAGATACTCGGCACGACGAGGCTGGTGCTTTTTTTTTTTTGAATTTCCGATAAGGAAATACGTTACTCTCACCTTATCACTGAACAAAGGCAGACAATAAGTTCCTCTTTGAATATTGTAATCTATGAAGCGAGCAATTCTACAATGCCACAGTGTACATGATGGGATGAGCGAATCTACAATGAACGTCCGATGCGATCCAAAGACCAATGCAATAACGATAACATCTGTTCCACAATAAGCTCGCAGACAAAATAAGGAATGAAGACACGTACCAACAGTCTCTACGCCTGAGATCTGAGAACTAGAAGCCGGATCCGACGACGGCTCACTCGAATCGCCAGGATTCTCTTTATTAGCCTTGCTCTTCGTCTTGGGTGGTTTCGTGGGTTACCCCGGTTGGGATTCCATATCCATATGCATGAGCGTCTGTCCAGTTCACCGATCTAAAACGACAGAATGAATGAGTATGAGGGAGATAAACGAGAGAATGGGACAACGTACAGCGAGCATAGCATCCTTGTGAGGTTTCCTGACTGAGTTATTGAATCATTTCAGCCAGCCAACTGAGTACGAAACCTCTGAAAGCGGTTCACAGTGCGTTCTGAATCCTGATAGCTTCTCTTACCACTTAAGGAGGTCATAACAACCACTAAATACCAGCTCTTCACCTCATCCAAGCCTCGCCTTACATTGACTTTACCATCACCAAACCGTCGCGATCGTGTCGTGACACACGTGCTGAGTTTGAAGTGATTATGTAACTAGCTTAGCCTGGCGTAGCCGTCGTTATGGAACAGTAGCAGTAGCTGATGTATTATAACTAGCTGATGGCTGCGCTCTGCGGTGACAACACTGTTCATTCTACTTCAGAATTGCCTTTTTCTCCGTTCTCCAACATGTCACAGCTTGCTGCTGTGATACCCCGAACATAGCCGAGGCACTGCTTTCTCACCAATTCTATGGCCGTAGCGGTAGCTCAAACGATAGATTTGCTTACACTCAGCTCGAATCAACGAATCCGAACGCCTCCGCTTCTCATCCCTAAGTACTGCCTCTCGCCCCATCTCTGGCACTGTGTCGATTCCTTTAACAGGGTTTGCTACACACGGTGCGGATATGTATTACCTCACTATCCGCATCAATATCACTTCCCGTAGTGCATAGCATCACTTGCTGTTTATCGATGAGATCTCGATGAGAATGTAAGTCTTATTTTCGTGAATGAATTGCCTATGTCTATCATTCAGTCAATCTGCTTCTGGATAGTATAACGAACATCAAGCCATCGTCAGCATTGAAGACACTGGTAATTTGCGATTCAGAAGGGGAAGCTATCGATGTTTCTATTCTGCTCTATACAATGTTCGCCAGGATGAGGAACGAAGCCAGGACCCACAGTCCACACCAAGTGGTCGAAGTGGGGTACAACGGCCATCGCAACACATTCTCGGGCCATCACGGAAAAGGCCTCTCAGCTACAACATCATGTAAACCCCCCCAAACCCCTATATACCCGACTAAGCCCTATAAACCTTTATAGGGGTATCCCCCAATCCACTGTCCATTTGTAATCTGGATATAAAGTATTGCTAAGGTAGTACCAGTTTATAAGGGTTTATAGAGATTTTTTACCTTTATACAACTTTACAGCCTTTATAACACATTACAATACTTTCCAACTCTTACAAAACATTATCAGGCCTTACAACAGGTTTCAGAACATTGCAATGCATTACAGGACTTTGCAGACTTTACATTGAATCACAAGTAATCATACTTAATTACCAATCTTGACAATCGAATAGGAAATTACATTACGGAGCAAGTTAGAGTGGAACTGAACCTGAACCCGAAGCACAAACACCACCACGAGCCTTGCCTAAGTCCTTCCCTGGGTTGACTTTGGCTTCTTCCCCTTCCCCTTTGTCGTCTGGGAAGCATTCGAAGGAGGTTTTGCTGCCTTCATCTTCTTCGGCTTCGACTTCGACTTCTCATCCAACGGTGACACTGAACGACTGCGTTTAGAGACAGCAGGACTCGGAGAGGGGACTTGAGGAGTAGCAACAGCGGTAGAAGAAGAACGATCCTGTTTTGGAGTAAACAGCTTCGCGGGGTCTTGATCGTCGACAGGAGGAAGAGGCGATGGTTGGAGATCTGCAGAGGGGGAATGAGGGACAGACGCAGCACGGACGGAAGCATTGTCAGCATCAGGGGACAGAGAACGTTTGGACTTGGGTATCACGACAGACTTGCGTGCATTAACTCGGCGCAAAGTTGCAAAGGAGGACTTTGAGGGTCTAGCATCTGAATCGCTGTCAGCGTCACTGTCAAACTCATCAGTCGTGTCAAAGACTTGACTGTAAATGGATAAGCATCGAAACATGTAAAGTAAGACCATACCGTTTCCACCAATTTAAAAGCTCATCCTTCTCTTCGTCCGGAAATGACAGAGCCGCCTTTACAATCTCTTCAAAAAACTCTTCGAGGCAAAACTTTCGATCCTTTGAACCCCATTGCTCCTTCGTTGAGAGAGCAAATCTAACCTGATGTAAAGTTAGTCAGGTTCAAGTCCAACAGGGACGTACCTGTACTCCAATATATGCGATGAACTCGAATGTTATGGACTCCATCTTATGAAGCTTGGCGTTACCGGATCTTGTGGCCTTCTGTTTGGAACCGAAGGTGGCGCTTGGACTGAGTAAGATGCATCGTGCAGCCTAGAAGAAGTTAGCTATGCTCGTATACCAAACTTACGTACCCGAATAAGCATATGACCTTGTAAGAATCCCCCCAAAATGTTCCCTTCGTCATACTTCATTGCATCGTACATAAAGATTGGAATTTCATTGGACCTGACTTTGATTCGGCGCGCCTGGATTTCCTTGGTGAGCGGGAGCCTTCAAGTGGAGAGGGTGAGCTCGTAAGTTTCACAGTAAGTATACCACTTACACGCCTTCTTGATCCGGCTCATCCCACAATTGCTTCATATGCTCCCATGGAGCAAAGAGAAGTGCAATGGTGGGGTGGTTGATGCCACGATCCGATTTCGAACCATCCGAACGTAATGCTTGGGGCAGGGTGTCCGTGGGGTCCTTCAGGATCCAGTCTCCGACACGATTCTTGAGTGTACTGGTGTCCGCCGCTCGTGCTTTGCCTTGGTAAGTCGAAATCTGGGACTTATAAGTCAACGAAAACAACTGAACTAAACTTACCAGAGACATTAGCTTCGTGTAATGGAGGACATCACCTTTCTTTGCCAAGTATCCAATGTAATCCATGATTGGACTGTAATGGTCCACAATACTGTTATAGTACTGAAGGTAACGACGTTTGACCTCGGCGGGTCTGTGGAAAAGGGTTAGTGACGGGCAAGTAAAGGACGACAAGAAAAGAAGTGAATGATGCGAGGCGAGGGGAAGGAAAGACGGAAGCATCGCGATGCATCGACCAGGCTTGGGTGCCGACGATTGTACCTGGGGGAAGAGCGAACCCCATCAAATCAACGTCGTTGAACGAGGGGACCTTGGAGGTGTTGGAGGGGACGACACGCTCGAGGAGGCTGGGAGCGGCACTGTATACCCTTAGACGTAAGAAGATGAAACGACAGAGGGAAGGTAACTTTACCTTCTTTGATGAACGCATTGAGGTACGGAAGGTTCGAGAGGACGGAGATGTCGGGGATCACGCGGGGATCAGGCATGGCTTCATCCAACTCCTCGCAATATCCGGTCGACGAGAAACTTCCCAAAAGAAGTACGAGAGCGAGGTGGTATCAGCACCGGCAATCCTACAAGATGGTGAGTAAAACGGTTGGTGAGTGAAGTAATGAGACGTACATGTGTCCCATGGGCTCCGAGATGATGTCGTTATCAGGGATAAATTCGTTCGTGGAAGAGTAACGATACTTCATGAGGCGTTGGAGCATTGGTACCTTGTCTTGAGATTCATCAACCACGCCCGCGTTCACTGACGAACTGAAGAAGGATCAGAAGGTAAAATACACGAGGTAAGATTACCTCTGCCATAATCTAATCCGAATCACAGAGTTGTCGCCAGCGTGCGTTAGGGATCTTGCAGACGAGATCCCAAGCCCAGGTTGGAACCGCACTTCGCTGGACGATAACCGTAGGCCGAAGAGACTATAACGTCAACCATGAGCTGGCGGAAGAAACCGAGGCATTCGAGAGGGGATTTGCCGCTGATGTTCTCGAGGGTCTGAAGGATCAATGAGTAAATGAGATGAAATCAAACGGCAGAGACTGACATCGAGAAGCTCGATGGTTGGCTCGTGAAGCTCGGATTGAAATTTGGCCAAGTTTGCCGGGATGTAATGAGGAGAATAGGCCTTGCGGTGAATAGTATGCGAGGCGTGATCGAGAGTGGTCATTCTGCGCAAAAATGAGATGGAAGAATGACAGATAACGCAAAACACGTACGCATGGTCATTTTCGTTCCTAAAAAGCATGTCAAAATCAGCAGAAAACTCGCGAAAAAAAGAGACGCACGTTAAGAGAGATTTTTGCTGATGGAATAGACGAGAGATCCTTACACAATTTACGGATGGAAGATGTTGTAGATAGCGCGGAGAACGGTGTAAGCGACGACGAGACTAATGGCAACGACGACGACGGGGTATTGCGCAGAAAAAATCGCGTCAAGGGTTGCGTCGCCGGGGATGATGGTGGTAGGAAGAAAGAGGTGAGGACCGACGCGCTCGAGGATCTGTATTAGACCTAATCAAGACATAAGACCATGAAACGACAAGGAAGGTAACTTTACCTTCTTTGAGGTATGGTATGCTTCGGATGCAACACGAACAAACAAAGAAAAAGAGAAAGCAAGAGTACTATACCCACATTTGACCAGTACTAGTGTCTTCCTCAAGACCTAGTCCCCTCACCTTCGCTTTCAGAAGTCCGTAATCGAATACGGCTTGTATCGAAATGAATGGGCTGACCCATCGGGCGATCCACTGTCCCAACGACAGGTAGGGGGTCATCAGAGTGTTCCTACAGAAGCTGATACCAGTAGTCATATATGAAGAAAACTTACGACTGTTTGTGCACCCCTTTGTCAAGCAGTTGATTGAAGAGCTTATACTTCTTCACTGGATCTCCTTCTCTGTCGTTGTCGTTGTCATCGTCGGTGCAGTCTTCTTCGTCGTCGTCGTCGCCACTATCGACTTCTTCGGCGTCGTCGACCTCGTTTTCGACGCGTTCGTCGCGTTTGGAACCTTCTTCATTGCTAGAGTTGGCGGGTTTTGTTTTCTTGGCCTTCTTCTTGCTCGTGTCGCGGTTATGTCGATTGGAAGGGGTCAGTGGACCTCCTGAAGATTTGGCGGCAGCGGATTTGGAAGACGGCATGGATGGTGGTGGTGGTAGCAGGTCAAGCGTGTAAGGAGCACGTGACACGTGACTTGTAAATTTAGATCGCATCCTGCCTACGGTCTCGTCGAGTCACAACGAAGCTCTGATATGGCCCACCACTGCTTTGCATGCAACAGAGTATTCCAATCCTCTGCTTCCCTCAACAGACACTACCCAAAATGTTCTCAACGCAAAAAGGCAACCGAAAATCTATTCGAATCATATACTGAACAACGACGGAATGAGAGGCGTGAAGAACGTACTCAGGGGAGTCCGGATAGTGAGGAAAACCACCAGGGTAGCTCTCAGGCTGGTCCAGAGGTAAGTAATCAAGTCCGTTTTTCTCAAAAACTGATTCCGACTCTTATCAAGATGCCTGCCCATCTTGAAATCGAGGCTAATCCAGAGCTTGAAAACGATATGGTATGCATATTCCATTCTATATCTATCTAATAAGTCCCAAAGAACATTGTAAATCCCTTCCCTCCTCCGTCCCCAAAGCCTGCATCGGATGTACCCGTTCCTGATGCGGAACTTGAAGAACCTGCAGATGGTAGACCCAAACGGATTCGCTGACTTCCACCTCGTTTGGCTAACTTTACCTTGTCGTCTCAGGCTGCTATTGTAAAACAGCGCCGAGTTCGATTTGAATCACCTCCGAATCCTGCACCACCTCACAGCCATTCTCCTATGCATCCACCTTCTCGTGTATCATCTTCTGCACCCTCCAGTGATGGTAATGAATCCTCAGAAGATGACTCGGAGCGAGTATACTGGATTACTGAGCCCAACGAGCTTGGAATGTTCAGTGTTTATGAAAACAGCTTACCAAGCTGGAATCCTGACCAGGAAATCTCTGTTGAATCAATCGCAGATGCACCTACCTTTGCAGATCCCCTTCCATCTCGCTCTCCTCTGTCCGTTTTTGGTGCAGACGCCATTCACATGATGGAATCACTCGATCCGTCTTCACCCTCTGCTTCAGATAGTAACAATAGAGATTCCGATTCCTCGGATGACATCTCCTTTGCTCCCTTTCTCAACAAATCTGTCTTTCTTCTCATGAATTGGTTCTATCAAGGATCTCGTCTGACTCTCAACCATCTCAACCGTCTTGTAAAAAATGTCATCCTCCACCCAGAATTTCACAAATCTGACCTCCAGGGCTTTGAGGCAAAACGAGAAAGTCAGCGAATGAATGAGTTCATCACCCCAAGTACTTCTAGACCTTCTGAAGTACCTAATAACCCAGCACGACCACCTGGTGATGGCTGGCGATGCGAGAATGTCACAATTCCAGTTCCATGTCCTCGAAAGAAGTTCAATTCTGAGGCTGAAGCACCACAACTCACTGTTCAGAATGTCTGGGTTCGCGATCTACTCGAGGTCATCAAAGCCGAGTATGAAAGTCAGTCATCACTTCAGCACCACCTGAAAGCTCACAAGGACTTTGTCACTTTTTCTGAGGATGATGTCCAGCGAGTGTATGGTGAATCCTACACTAGTGATCGGATGCTCCGGATGCAGAGAGAGGTAGAGAAATTGCGACCACCTGGTTGCAATCTAGAGATAGTGGTGGTCGCATTGATACTCTATTCGGATTCTACACACCTTACCAATTTCGGAACTGCTTCACTCTGGCCCATTTACATTTTTTTCAGTAACATGTCCAAGTATACTCGAGCACGTTCATCAGCATTTGCAGCTCATCATGTCGTATACATTCCTGGTGTGAGTCTCACCCATGTTTGAACCCATTTTTACTGAGTGAAGCATGTAGTTGCCTGATTTAATCAAAGATTTTTATCGCAAGACTTATGACCGTCTTCCAAGTGATGACACACTCCGTCATTTGAAACGTGACTTAATTCAAGCAATTCTAATACTTGTTCTCAATCCAGCACTGCTTCATGCATATCTCCATGGGTTTGAAATCCATTCAGCTGATGATGTTACACGACTTCATTTCCCTCGATTCTTTGGCCATTCAATGGACTTTATTGAAAAGTATTTATTCCCATTTGTCTTTCCACTCTAACCTTTAGCAGAGTTCTTGTTGCATGCATTAAATACTTATCTGAATATCCTTGTCCTCGTTGCCTCATTCCAAAGGACAAGTTCTATCGACTTGGAATGGTGATTGATATGAAGCAGCGGGTCTCAAAGGCTCGAGTGGATACTGTATGGAAGCAGGGATGGGTTAAAGTAGCCCGGCGAAACATTTTTGAGCATGGGGCATCAGTTAGTGGTACTGCAATGATGATGTTAGATACTGAGTCAATGACACCGACTATGGTAAGTCTTTCAGATTGTTTGTCCACTTGAATAATCCATTTATCAGAATGCATTCTCATATCTATTACTTGATCATGGTGTCAACTTCTATGAGCTCTTTGTGCCTGACTTTCTTCATGAGTTTGAGTTGGGTGTTTGGAAGCAGATATTCACCCACCTCATCCGCATTTTGAATGCTTATGACAAAGACGCAGTTGTTGAACTAGATTCACAGTAAGCACTATCTTATTAGTATATTGAGATTTTTTTTACCCCTGTGCTATTAGATATTGTCAGATCCAGACTTTTGGCCGTGGTACCATCCGCTGGTTTCATGATAATGTGTCCCGAATGAAAAAACTTGCTGCTAGGGACTTTGAAGATATCTTACAGGTAGTGTGGAACTCTTTCATTGTATCCTAAGTTCATGATTAATAGTGCTCAATGCCATGTTTTGAAGGTCTTTTACCTGAACCCCATAACTCCATTGTTCAGGACCTTCTCTTCACATGTTTAAACTGGCATGGTCATGGAAAACTCCACCTTCAGACTGACTCAACTGTTGGCACTTTTCATTTGGTTGTTTCTGACCTTGGAAAGGAGCTACGAAAATTTGTCAAGGTTACATGTGCTGCATTTGAAACAAAAGACACCGATTCCGAACTCCGAAAGCGACAACGTCAGGCTGTCAAACAGGCAGAGTCTGCTACACAGTCCATTGCCCCTGTGGCTCGAAAGACTCGGATGTTTAGTCTTTCAACTCCAAAGCTACATTCCCTAGGTGATTATCCAAGCCTCATTCCTGAAATTGGATCAAGTGATAATTACTCAACACGAGATGTATGTTTTACTATCAGGTCTATACTCAGTCTGAACTGTTTCAGGGTGAGCACGAACACATTCGAGTCAAACATTTCTATGCTCGAACAAACAAGAAAGAACATGTAGCACAAATTGCTGCTCATGAACGGAAGCAGCGTCTTTTACACAACATGGAGACAAATGTGATAAGTCATGATAAGTCATCATCAGTGGTAATTGAAGACGAACGACTTGGTGAAAGTGATCCTGCTACCCACTATCACATTGCAAAGAGTCAGAAATTCCATACTGACATTTATGACTTTGCTGATGAAGAGTTGAATGATCCAGCAACTCAGGTTTAAGTCTTTCTTTATCTCCGATCATTCTTATTGTTGTTATAGGATTTTGTTGGCCTTCTAAAGGATCATGCCCTTCATCGTATTTTGCATGAGGGTCCTGACACCGAGTTCACTAATACCCAGCACAATAACTTGGTATTCATTGGTGACCGACTCTACAAGCATCAGACAGTTCGTATCAACTATACAACTTATGATGTTCGACGTAATCAAGACACTATCAATCCCAAAACTCATCCAGATATCATGGTCCTTGCAGAAAACCCTGCTGAAGCTCACCCCTATTGGTATGGTCATGTTATTGGTGTCTTTCATGTGAATACCAGGTATGATGGTATACCAAGGTACAAAGGTCGACTT
>QLOY01001293.1:0-35377 GCA_003313965.1 Megacollybia marginata
AACGGCGGAATCCGTATAGACACACCCATCGTGGTGATATGTTCGATTTACCCGGATACTGTGTCGACAGATGATACGAAATTTTGGATACGTCAGGCTCAAGTTGAGTGGCAGGACAGCTGAAGAGGGTACAAACACAAACAAACTGCGACAAGCAACTCGGATTTACGTAGTAGGACTGGCTATATTCTTTAATGATTCGAAGCAAGTACCGGTTAGCTCACGGGTAATCCTCAATTGTTTTCATCGTCTGAGCTTCAATCATAATGGCCTTAGGCCCTTAATCAGGACTCCGTCCCGCAGTGTCCGACTCGTCAAACATCATTTTGAATTGGCATTGAAGCGACCCCTCGTTTAAACATAACCGCGGTGCGCACCGCTATAAGGCTCACTAGTAATATGTTATTGTTCAGAACTATCTTACAAATCACTCCAAGTAACTCATTCAACATCGGTTCATTTTCAGATGCTAACAATATACATGGGCCGGGTGTGGGCTGAGAGTCTGAAGCGCTGAAGCAATCACAAGGCGTCTACCGCAGCATACGAATTTGTCGTAGTCCATGGGGTGGGTGATCTTCCTAGTAGCTCACATTCACTGCGTCTTGTGAGGCAAAAGTTGGGAACGAATCAAAATTGCATACCATTTCAACTTGTTGCGAGACATGTACAACTTTAGCTAGTTTGGGAACTCGGAGTCTCGTCACTTTGACAGCCAATTCTACATTTACATCCTCCGATTGTGCATGACAATTCTAGATGAGTGGTCCTCACATAGAATAGGTAAGTACTGGCTGGGGTGTTTTACAAACAAAGTTCTCTCAGATCGCATTCCAAAGACTGGCACAGACGTAACTTGAGGTTCATGTGTGATCATAGACAATGGCAAGTACGTATTCTGATTGGTGGTTCTCATCCCTTACCTACCCCTTGTACTATACGCTCGTGTATTTCCACTTCCAATTGATGATGGTTTGTCCGCATGGCTTACAATCAAGTCTCGTTGTCAAATCTGCGATAGCATATGTTCTTTCTCCAACTAGTGACAAACAAATTTGCTCCTGCTCATCTATCCTCTGCGACCTCTGTGTGTCAAGCTTTTATTCAGAGGTCTCTTCTGGAGATACTACTCGAAGGAAGAAGAGAACTCACGGTATGCTGGCATTGCCAGCGGGTTTGTGATGCCTTTGACACAGCACCAGAGGCACAATATTCCTAGGGTGAAAATGTTGAGAAAAGACAAGTCCTGATTTCAGACATAAAATGTATTCAAAAATAATATATTTTCTTGCAGTGAAAAGTATGTAAAAATAAGACATTTTGGCTCCCTTTTACCAGTGAACAAAGGTTTCATTGTTCTAATCATTTTTGCAATGACAAAAGGATGTATTTCCTTTCAGCATTTTCACATTGACAAAATATAGCCTTTTGACAAATCATTTCCACTGTAACAAAAGCATTCACTTTCATACAAAGGGAAAAATGAATCCTTTTGTCACAGTGAAAATGTTTTGCAAAAATTTATCCCTTTGTTCCCAGTGAAAATGCTTTGGAAATATTTATCCTTTGTTCTCAGTGAAAATGTTGGGTACAATGAATCTTTTCTCATTTGGGAAAAGCAGGCAAAAATGTTTTCTTTTACATACTTTCTGCTGCAAGAAGATATATTATTTTTGAATATATTTTGTGTCTGAAAGCACAACTTGTCTTTCCTCAACATTTTCACTGTAGGAATATTGTACCTCTAGTGCTGTGTGATGGGCCCACAACTGAACACTGCAGAGTCTCAATCATTGGAGTCTTGGAGAGTCTGGGTTATTGATTGGAGCCACATAACAGCTTCAGATTGAAAATACTTTTTCAAGAGTGTCCTGTTTGTAACTCATGTGTTATGAGTATATTCTTTCCTCATCTTGACAAACAAATTGGCAAGCAGGGTCCTACATACAGTATATGTAAAACAGGACTATGGTAGGTGTCAGGTGAGATCTGCAAGCTTGATTTTCAAACAATGTTACTTGTTTGTGACACATATTACTAAGCATCTCAAGGTCACTACATTAATATTCTATGGGTGAGGTGCTTTAGTCCATAATACCCATAACAATAGACTCAGCCACATGACTAAAGCCTATTGTTATAGGTTCAGCCAGTGTGAGGGTTATTACTATAGCTATAGGCAACAATAATTATTTTAAACCATTGTGATGGATCCGGCCAATGAAGAAAAGATTATCTGCTCTACTAGGATGGACTTGGCCCACCAATAAGGGATGATTATTTTCCACCATTACTGTAGGATCAGCTGAAAGTCCTGATGGTTTATTATTCACCATTGCTATGGATCCAGCTGACTGCTGGGCTTTATTATTGCTGTCTATAGATGTAGAACTAGCCAGATGATAACTATCATCCACCAGGATAGACTCGGCCAACCAATGAGCAATTATTATTTTCCCATTATGGTAGCATCAGCTGACAGTCCTTATGGTCTATTATTCTCCATTGCTATGGATCTGGCTGACCGGCAAGGCTTTATTATTGATGTCCATAGATCTAGAATTGGCTGGGTGATGCCAACTATTTATTATCCTCATAGAGGATAGACCTGGCTGACAGATGAGCAATTATTATGTTCTCCCATTATGGTAGCATCAGCTGATGACCCTTATGGTTTATTTTTAGTATTCTCTATTGCTATAGATCTGGCAGACCTGCAAGGCATTATTATTCTTATCCTCAGCCGAGCCACACCAACTATTTATTATCCTCTACTAGGATAGACCCAGCTGACTGAGGAGGGATTATTATTTTCTTCCATTAGAGTAGCATCGGCTGATGGTCCTGATGGCTTATGCCTCTGGATCTGGCCTACCTTGGAGGCATTATCATTGCTATCCATACTTGTAGAATTGACTGGGTTATCCTCCACCAGGATGGATCTGGCTGGCTGGGGAGGGATTATTAGCTTCCTCCACTAATGTAGGATTGGCCTATGGTCTGCATGTTTTATTATCCTCCATTGCTATAGATCTGGCTGACCTGGAGGGCTGGATCATATGTGTCCATAGTTGTGGAATCAGCTGGGTGATGACAAGTACTTATTATCCTCCACTAGGATGGCCTGGCTGATTGACAAGGGATTATTATTCTCCTCCATTACTGCATGACTGGTTGCTGGTCCTGATGGTTCATTATCTATGGATCTGGCCAACCTGCAGGGCTGTATCATTTCCATCCATAGGTGTGAAATCAGCTGGGTGACAATATCCTCCACCAGGATAGACCCAGCCAACCGATGAGCTATTATTATTTTCCTCCATTTATCATTCACCTTTACTATGGCCAGGATGTCCTAACTTTGTGGCTGCTTTCTGCCCCACAAGGGATGTTAAATAATTGTAATGTACCCTCCACATGAAGGAGCAATAGTGATCAATAGTTGCCTATTGCTCCAATCAGGCTTGGTGAAGGATAATAAATAGTTGTCATCACTGGCCCCAATGCTATCTGCATCTATCAACAGAAATAATAAAACCCTGCAGGCTGGCTGGATCCATGGCAATAGAAGACAATAGACCATAAAAACTTTCAGCCGATGCTAGGCTGGAGCACGGGTAGGACTTATCCATGCAGATTGTGGATAGGATAACTGACAGGTGTGGATGTGGATAGAAATTCTTTTATCCGCAACTCATATCAACCTGTGCCAGAGCACCATCAATAGCTTCAAATATATTAAATCTGCTAAAAACCAATGAGAATGTCAAATTACATTCATTTTTGGACCTTCTGACTGTGGTGCCTCACCCAAATTCAAAGAAAATCACGGGTGTTATCCATGGATTGGTGGATAGGATGGACCTTGGATGTGGATGTGGATTGCCCCAGAAATATCCTTGGGTTACCTGTGCTCTTCCCTAGCCAATGCTACGTAATAGAGGAAAATAATAATCACTCATCAGTCGGCCAGGTCTATCCTAGTAGAGGATAATAAATAGTTGTCATTACCTGGCCGATTCTACATCTATGGACAGTAATAATAAAGCCTTTGCTGGTCGGCTGGATCCATAGCAATGGAAGATAATAAACCATAAGGACTGTCAGCCGATGCTCCAGTAATGGAGGGAACTCATTGGTCAGCTGGGTCTATCCTGGTAGAGGATAATAAATAGTTGTTGTCACCCAGCTGATTCCACATCTGTGGACAGAAATAATAAAGCCTTTGATCCAATAGCATATATGCAGTTAAAATACTGGATTCTTACACTGTAGATCTAAAGACTAATTTCTTGCCACTTGCAACATATGAACAATGCTGATTGTTGCTCCGGCAACTGTTGTGGTGTGTATAGGGTGTTGTTGCTGCCACTCCAGTGTGTTACTCAGGAACTATGCTCAGTGTCCAGAAGCCAGGTGACAGCTGCCATGAGAGGAACTTTGATGTGATTGAGTCCTTCCCTTTCATCAGTTGAGTGCTGTGGATACTCCAGGATTGGATCATCAGGTTGAACCCTTGATGCTGGAGAAGGCCCCTTTGTGGTATCATTGAGCATAAATATCTCCCGTGCCAACAGAGTAGGTGCTACTTGAAATTCTACAGGCCCTTCAGTTATACTCATCGAGCCTGCAACAGATCACATACCATAAAAGTCATCTGCCACTCCAAGCATCCTCTGACACCTTTGAAAGAAGTTCCAGTGCCATTGCAAGCATTCAAGCTGGGTAACCTCAAGTTGAAGCTGTTTCTCATTATCACATGGTGAAACTGAGCCTTCTTCACTGTTGTAATAGTGCTTAGCAATCCATTTCTGAGCAGCATCTTGCTGTGTAAGCTGGAGTCTTCAATTAGGATCAAGATTTCAAGTTGACCTTTAGGCTTACCCTATGTGCATATTTTGTAAATCCTTGAATGCATGCTTCATCTTCAACGATGGCATTGGAAGGAATGACATTCTCTAGATCTGGCCAGGTTATTGAGACGATTCCATCAGAGCTTGTTTTGATATCCACAAATATAAGTTGGATAGGGGTTGATTTTGGTGCAGGGAGGGTTACACTCATAGAGAGTGGAGATGGTACAGCTGAGTGTGCAGGACCTTTCATCTGAAAGGATGAATTCAAAGGAAGCAGAGTGGTCCCTGGTTCTAGAGGGTATTTAGATAGTCTGCTTGGATGAGGAGCCTGGAAACTACCTGTGGAAGACCGAATTCACTTTGAGGCATGCCTTTCATCAATGTCACTATTATTTTGAGTTGAGCACCAACCTCTGCTCTGAAGATGGGAAACAACATTAGAGTCCATATCTATGGCATGCGTGATCATACTGGATGGATTCATCACATGAAAGTGGTCCCAAATGCTTGCCACCGAGATACTGTCTGCCATATGTATCTTGATTTTGTACAAGAACATAATGGTATGTACTATCTAGCAGCAGCTATGTTATCTGATTGTCTAAAGCATTTCCAATTCAGATCACTATTGATGGTGGAACAGAGGTTGGGCTGATGGTAGCAGCTCAAACAACTCTAAGGTGCATTTCTGAGTCTTTGACAAATTCAAACATTAACTTGAAAGTAATTCTATTCAGACAAATGTACACTCCAGAGCTTTCACTTCATGATTGGCCTGCTACTCGCTCACTGAAAAGCACAGACAACATGGTAATTGAGTCAAATTGGCTCTTCAAGTGGAAGTTTAATGGACATTTGGTTCGCAGTGTGCTTGAAGATGGCTGGACTCAAGGTTATTTTCCGGACCATGATCCTCTTCACATGTATGTCCTCAATCATCAGTTTTCTGAGCTTCTCCAACTTGACTTAAGTGCTGGCTGTGGCCACAGATCATAGATACTAACTGATGAAGGTTCAATAACCATCCGATTCAAAAGCAAGATGCTAAATTACTACCATCTGGAACCTCTCCTCAGTGTGTATTTGACTTACCTCAGCACTATGGCCTCAAAGATTTGTGTGTTCAAGTACCCCAGAGTGCAATTGATGAGCTACGAAAGCAGGTAGAGACACTATGAGAAGAGGCATTCTGATGGGTCTCAGCTGAGTTTCACAATGTTGCACTGCAAGCCTACTGGAAGGTGGGCTCTCCCACTCTTTGTCTACAGGAAGGTTGGAATATATTCAACAAAATGGTATCTGAAATACGGAAACTAGTTGGTACTATGCTGTAGAAAGAATAAACAGTCCAGTCTTAGCTGAACATACTTATTATTCCTAATTTGGGATATAGGTGGAGCCACAGCTCTGGATACTGTCTAGGCTTGTGACAGGTTCCGTTGACTAGTCAGCAGGGAGAAAGAATGCAAGCATGGTCTTGTCCCAGTGACATGTGCATTGTTTGAAAATCAAGCTTGCAGATCTCGCCTACCATACATAGTCTCGGATGCAAGTACTTGGTTGGCTGTATAATTTCTCTGCTGATCAGCGATGTCTACTTTTGTCTGAATGGTCTTATAATCTAGTACACTTAAGTATTACACTGCAGTGCAGCTGAGGCTTGAGAGCCTTGTGGGTTGAAGAGTTCCCAACATCAATCCCACAAGATGTGACTCCAACATATCTTAGTTATATTCAAAGGTTTACCATTCTGAGTCGTGATTCCTCAAATTTGGTTCGCAAACATGACCATGTGATCATACCCATCTACTTACTGACTCTACAGGATAGCTCTGCTCAACTAGAGAGCCTAGTAATACTGGTGGGAATGGTAAAAGTAAGCTTTTGTTAACCCCCTGCATTGTTTCCACTCTAATGCTTATCATCAGCAAAATGTAGTTCAACTTTTTAACTTTTGGCATCTGGCTGGCACTAACCATAGGCTAAAATGTTGATTTTGTATTATAATAGTCTGACTACATTTTTTTTTGAACTTTTTGGCCTCAGACACATAGGTTTTTAACTTATTGACTTTTCAACCTTTTTGGGAATTTTATGGGACTTTTATGGCAAGTCCCCACAGGTTGAACTACATTTTACTGATGGTCTCAGATGCTGCTTGGATGCTCTCATTTGGCAGGCTACTTACTGACTTTACAGGATAGCTCCACCTCTCAACTAGAGAACTGGTGGGAACAGTAAAAGTAAGCTTTTGTTAACCTCCTGCATTGTTTCTGCTCTAATACTCATCTCAGATGCTGCTTGGATGCCCTCATTTGGCAGACAGTTCGGTATTGTTCAATAGGGGAGCTCAAGGTTGGCCATTATTTGCTGATTATTCTTTTACTTATTTGTCACTTATTGGCATTTTGGCAGTAATTTTAGAATAAGTAAACAAAATAAGTAAACAAAAAGTGGTGAATAATTCCAACCTTGAGACCCCCCACAACAAAAAGCAGGCAAAAAGTGGCTTTTTTGACATTTCTCTGCCAAAATGACAAATAAGTGAGAAATAAGTCATTCATTTCTGAAAAAGCAACCCCCCAGCTGCTTTTCCAGCTACTTATTTGCTTGATTATTCTGTCACTTATTTGAAATAAGTAGAGAAATAAGTAAGCTAATAAGTAAAGAATAAGTAGAGGCTTGAGCAGACCTAATGATGTCATTTTGGCGTGAATTTGAACAGTTTACTTTGCACAGTCCATAGTAGAATTCCTGGGAGGCAACCGACTTTTCTCCACGTGGGTGCTGTGTTTGAGATGGGCAGGTGAAAAAAGTGTACACCCACCAGAATCGAGACTGTAACTGTCACATTTGGCAAAAAAACACTGTTCTGGATAGACTGGTTACCAACTGAGCTACAAGTCCATACTGATGTTGCATGATGGTCTCACCAACATGGTCACAACCAGAGTCATAACAGAGCATGCAATTCATGAAATCATGTATGTACATACTAATATTTCTGTTGTCAAAGGTTCTTTCGATTTGATGACATTGGAGGAGGAGATCGTTCTTTGAACTTGATCAATAATTGCTGCAGCATCTATGCAATCAGCGCTTAACTTTCAATCATTCAGAGATGCAATAATTCCGACTCCAGTCACTACTTGAAAGCAGAACAATCAAGGTTGAAACAAGCCCCAGAGGATTGCTCATCAACTTGATGCCATTGGTCAAAGCACTGGCATTTTTCTTGTTTAGTCCCTGCTGAGTTGATGATAGAATCACTTCGAATCGAACATGTCACAGCCCAAAGGTCACTGTTGAGGGAACAATTTCCCTTCTTCAGCAGATATGAACTGGACAATGCATACCAGATGTAATTCTGGGGACAATGATGAGTATGTACATTTCATGTATCTACTAGCTTGCCTCATCAGGGTAATCCTCAGGCCAGTTGAAGAGAGACAGACATGAGGAGAGAGTTTGCATAGACTGATAAAGTGATAACAGGCCCAATCCGTGCTTGGCTCCTACTGATTCCATTCCTTCCTTCCTCTGTTTTTTCTAAGTAAAGGTTCTGGATGCTCTGGACTCACATTTAATGAAGGGTTTGGGCCAGAATAATATCAGCAGTGGGATTTTTATTGCAATGGCACAGTCAGCAGATCCATATTAATACTATCATCACTGGCATGATCTGAATTGCATCAGGAAAAATTGTCGGACTTTGGGTGTGTCCCAGGACAACATCCAATTTCAGAGGTTGTCCTGGAGTGCCATGAGGTGTCCTGAAGTGTCCTGTGGCATTCCCGGGTAGCTTTCAGGATGCCTCGGCACACTTCAGCATGCTTCAGCACACTCCAGGACAACCTCTGAAATCAGACATTGCCCTGGGACACACCCAAAGTCCAACAATTTTTCCTGATGTGGAGTACTGACTCAGAATTGTTGCCATTTTCTTACAGGAAAAGAGAGTACTGATGGTATTCAAGTGGTATATATCCAACTCCAGAGTTTTTGCCCGTTCCTAGCACCATATGAACAATCTTTATTCACAACATAATCCCATTCAGATAGCTGATGCACCAGTGAATGTTATATGTTTAGGTTTTAGCTTGCTAGGCTCAATCAATGTTCATATCCGAGAGATGAGTCAGTGACTGACTACTTAATGGCAATGCAATATCACACACTCATAGTGCTTCTTTTGCAATCTGGAGGAAACAATATTGAGATGGTGGTCATGTTGATAAGCAAGGGTGCAACCCAAGAGTAGCTCAACAAAAGTGTGTGCTGGCCAGAATCAAAACTGTCGCATTTGGCAAAAACTGTTCTACAGAAGCATGAATTAAACTTGTATCACTGACTGAGCTATAAGTCCATACAGAGCTTACATGATGGTCTCACCAACGAGAGTCATAATAGAGCATGCAATTTGTGAAATCATGTACATACTGATTCCCTGTTGTCAAAGGTTCTTTTGATTGATCATTTTGGAGGTTGATCAGATCATTCAGAGATGTGAGATGCAGGAATTCTGAGTGAGTTGTAGACCCCACTGGTCACTCAGTGGTACTCAGGTCATAGTCCAAAGTAAGTGCATAACAACTGGTGGACAGTAGCTGAAATGACAGCTGTTGATCTGTGCAACACATATTGATTGAATCAATGGAATATAACTCACCATGGAATACTGAAAGCAGAACAATCAAGGTTGAAAAAGAGCCCTGGAGGATTGCACTTTGGTATTGAATCTAATCATTGGTCAAAGCATTTTCTCATACAGTCAGACCTCTATTCCGTTCCAGCTGACTCAATGAGAATAACTTGCAGAGATTATCAATACGATTGATTGGGATAGCTTGGCATGATTGTATATGTATATTGTATATGTATAATATTATGATCAATTGCTGTCTACTGTGTCTGAAATGGATTGAAGTCAAACCTAATACCAACCTGATACCATTATATTATACTAATTAGCTGCTAATTTGTGAAATTAGGAGGATGGAATGCCAGAGAGGTTACACATTAGTCTAATCTGGGTAAGTATGCTAGCACAGGTAATACAGATATATTAGCAACAGTTAGAGCTACAAGTACCACATGGCAAGGTTTGGTCTTCTGTGCGGATGGTAATCTCCATTTGCATTTGTTGATGCCACAAATGGGCTAGAAAGTGCTGGCCCACGATTTGATTGTCTCATTTGAATCCTCAGCTTGATGCCGGTGCTGGTTGCAACAATTCAGGGTTGCCTACTAGTAGTATCTGTTTCATTTCCCTTAGAACATTACTCTATATGCTCTTAAATATGTAAAGTATCACTTCCTGTTACATTGCTTCATTAGCCTTTACACCATATTTGTGTCAGAATCAATGAGCTCACATATCCTCATCCTTCTCCACCTGTCAATTTCTTCACTACAGATCTTACCCTTTCCTGACATACCATGATTTGCTTCCTAGCATTGCTTTTGTAAGGTTCTGTTCTGCATCCATGTAACAACTATACTAATTACGATACTGCTGATGTTCTTTTGGAGATTAGATGAATGATGTGGGTGGCCTTGTGGAAGAGTGGGGTGACCTGCTGGTCACTGCCTCTAATCCAAATGCTGTCAGCTTCTTCATCAAGGATTCAACACATATCACAGTGAGATGCAGCTATATTTGTATCCTATCACATGTAACCTTGCAGATTGTTGCTTCAGTCTGATCCCTGTTTAAGCACAGCCGTGTAGCACAGCATGTGTTTGTCACTTTATCTGTCAGACTGTCTTTCAAATATTGATTTGATCTTCTGTGATTGCAAATTTATCACCTCATCAAATCGGATAATCACTACAAAATACCTTATTACTCTTTCTCCTCTGCCTCTGGAAACGCTTTGGACTATCAAATTGCTGCAGCATTTATTACTTATCTATCCTGAACCAGTTGTAGGCCTCGACAACTCTGAATCACACTTATAAGGGTCCTTTGCCAGCGCTACTTAGTTTGCCTCTTAGTTGATGTACAACAATACTTATTGAATACTTAGTAACCAAATCGTGGTGTCTGCCGTTGACCACACATTCAAAAATTAACGCTTTATGATTTGAAGTTGACTCTCATACAGACGCTTGCCCTGGGCCTTGATACATCTACACGTTCCAATCATATCCAAGTAGTCAGGCAAGTGTTCATGCTGTAACGAGATCCTTCCTTCCATAAGCTCTGTTGGATGATGTCCACATTATTCAAACACTACTTTGTGGCTCAGACAGGGTGAATCTAGATTTGCAGATTCAATGATCACATAGATCTTTTGCATCAAGAAGCTATTGGTATCTGACAGACACCGAGGCTGCGTAGAATAAGCCAAACCAAGGCTATATGTAGTTAGGTTGATAGACTCTAGATTATTGCACCGTCATAGTATTCTCAGAAGAGTTCCAAAAGGTCGAGACTCTGATAGGAGAAACACCGAAGAAGACTGATGAGCTGTAGGGTGTGGCGCACCAGGGAACATGGAGATAGATATTACAGGTATTTGATGATAGGCAGTAAAGAACTGATACAATAACAGGACAAAGGAGCATAAAGTTTTTTTTCCAGAAACTCCAGCTCCGTCACTAGTGAATGTTTCATCCAAGATTCAACCTATGGAGGCATGGTTTCTAAAAGTGGATTTTACAGTGATGCTGGTACCAACAGCTGAATTGTGATGGTAGATAGGAAGGAAGCAATCATTCACCCACTAACCAACTCTGAATGGCACAATTAGACTGGACCGGGAAAAGAAGGAGAAAGATTTTACCTCAACCTACCTTTATACAGGATCATCGATTCAATCGAAGCAACCTTACAGGTCATCTCTGATGGTCTAAGCCTCACTCTACTCAATGGTTGTAGTGGCAAGTCAGCTGGTAGCACGTCAGTGATGGAACTTGAAGAGGGCCCTATACTTCTCAAAAACGCCTTGTTAATGCATGGTAAACAATGTAGAATGAATAATGCCAGTATACCCTTTGGAGTCATGGCAGTCAAACCTGAATCACGATTCAATGTTAGGACTGATGAAAATGCTGCATGATTTAATTGTTTTGAACGTAACTAACAGAAACAACCCTGAGATCATCACACCACCTTCAGAAATCTGCATCACTGGTCACATTAGCAAAGCCTTGGGTACATTCGGGCTGAGAATGAGATTCGATATTGGTTGTCCCATTTATCCATTTCTGTAAACTTGATCGCCTCGACCATCACTTTGATGTCTAGTGAAAACTGAGAAGAAAGAAAAAACAGAAGAATCACCAACATTTGCTTTTGGTTTGCTTCTGCTGTGATCTGGATGTGGTATAAGGTATTTCAAATTGGTGGGTGATGCATGAGGACTGATGGCCGTTGAAGACGCTTGAAGATAGAGGTCCTTTTACGAGGGTGGATTGTTTTGATAAGCTCATTAGACATTGTTTGAAATGATTTCTCCTGCTACATAGAGGCGGTTAGAGTGGAACCAGTCGACCAAGTGTAAAACTAGTCTGAAGAGGTACTTTACTCACCTTCAGCTAATATTATACTAGTTAACTCCATACTTCAACAAAGAAGAAAAAAAAGAGTTAGAAAACAAACACTTAGACTTCAGAAGTAGCAGCAACTTGTTTCGATCAAGTGACTTCAGGATTATGAGACCCGCGCGCTACCGCTGCGCCATGCTGCTGCAGTTACAATGGGGACACTTTGCATATTGGTGTTCTGATGAGGTGTACAGAAGGTCACTGATATTCGAGAGTCATAGCATCATGTATTATGTACTTTTTCTCATCTTTCATACTAGTATGTAGTCTTGATATCAAGGCAGCATTCTGTTATCTACAAATAGTTTGTTGTTGCGTTGTCGAGACCAAAAAGTTTACTCTTGAAGAAACAGTGGGAGAAGAGGCAGTCAAAAACATATAGTATGGCAGCTATCATGGTGGCGCTAAAAGGTTTCAAGATCATTTATGCAATCAGGGTGAAGGAGAACTCAGTATTGACAGTTTCGAATGGGAAGTTCCGTGTATACGTGGACAATTTCTTGAATGACAATAAGGTGAGACAAGCATTGAGTCTCTTCCAGCAATCTGACATCGCAGCCAGCATCTGGAGCAGTGCTAAATTCTGAGTCTGCACACGAGAGATACACGTCATACTAACTGATAATGAATAGCTGTCCGTGCAACTCAGTTATACAGTCAAGAGGTAAGGTGAATTGAAGATTGCATCTTCCCTTTTCAGCTCTCAGATCCGGACTTTTGCTACTCACAATCGCCTCCAGACTTGGAACTGTCACCCAATAGGTTGGGATGACCCTCAGAGTTGTGCCTAATAAGTACATCATCCTGTCAGTTTCCTGAACAATCATTCTGGCCCTAAGACTACCAGGAAAGATAGAAAGGAACATATTTCACACACCATAGAGCATCTCAAAGTCCAGCCTGGAGGGAGATTCTGGACATTGTGTATTACAGAATTGAAATCCGGGCTCTTGAAAGTAATGAATGTTGATCCAAATGTTATTAAGAACACCAAAATCGCATGACTCTTGATTTCTATCTGTATTTGCAACACTGTGACTCCTCTCACCTTGTGGATTCTTTCTGTTGTCTTGAAGTCTCCAACTGGGTTCCGGTTATGATGCATGATCGCGACCAGATCACGATTCCAATGTTCTCACATGTCAGGCACCCCCTTGGAAACACCTTATTAGGTGGAACATGTACTGCTTCAATAACCCATCTAAGATGGTGTTGAGACCAAGGTCATGCCCAAACTGGAAGGTCTGCCCTGGGCATACCCAATAAGGAGGTGGGTATCCCAGCAAATAGACCACATAGTCATGGTCTTACTGGGCCAACAAGAGGATGACCAGCAGATATTTGGTCCTTCCTGTTAGTATAGATGGTCATCCCCATCAGTGTAGGGTCACCCAGCCTAGCTATAGTCCTCCTTATTGGTAGTTTTTAGACCTGGGATGCCCTTGTTGGACTCCCATACAGTATGGTCATCCCATCTTCTGGAATTCAGGCATGGGACTCCCATGCTGATATGGTCATCCCATTGGTTCATCAGGCATGGCCATCCCATTGCTGGTTCATCAGGCATGGGACTCCCATGTTATATGGTGATCCCATTCTTCCTTCATCAGTCCTGGGATTCCCATGTTATATGCTTTAGTGGCTACTTGAATTCAGGCATGGGACTCCCATGTTATATGGTCATCCCATTCTTCCTTCATCAGTCCTGGCTCTGGGATTCCCATGTTATAGTTAAATACAAAACAGGTTATTGACAATAATTCTTTTACAGTAGGTAACAGCATTTATTTAGAAGGATTCAAATGTACATGCTTTAGTGGCAAGAAGTCCTACTTGAATTCAGGCATGGGACTCCCATGTTATATGGTCATCCCATTCTTCCTTCATCAGTCCTGGTTATAGTTGAATACAAAACAGGTTATCAACAATAATTCTTTTACAGTAGGTAACAGCATTTATTTAGAAGGATTCAAATGTACATGCTTTAGTGGCGAGAAGTCCTACTTGACTGTTCTTACTAGTGTGAATCAGATGTTGGAGCTGGACTGCTGCAAAGAGGAAGAGGATCAGTTGCTTCATGAACAACATTGCCTTCAACAGTGGTTTGCAGAGGAGTGGAGAATAGTCAAAGATGCACTTAGTGCATCAGGTATGGCTTTATTGTTAAATTATGATAGGACTATTCATCATCAACTTCAGCTACAATCCAATAGGCTTGTGCAGATTGGCAGAAACCTCTGGAACCACTCACTGCAGGAGATGAACTCCCACTCTGGGGTCCCTCTGCTAATACTTTATTGAAGGCACAAGTTCATGGAGTAACAGCATTAGTCTCAGTAGACATGGAAGATGATAAAGTAAGTGATCAGGGTAGTGAATTAGATGAGGAAGATGAAGAGACAGGCTTAGTTGATGCTTTGGATGTGATTGATCTTGCTGATGCTTACTATGAGGAAGATTTGCCACTGTAGTAGTTTTCAGATACTATTACTATGAAATTATGAATGATCGTTGTGAGGACTGGGATGACCAAGGTACATTTTAATGGGTGGACCAAGCTTGACAAATTGGTACCCTGGGATGACCAAGGTACACTTAGTGGGTGGACCAAGCTCTACAAATTGGCCTGGGATGACCAATGGGTGGACCAAGCTCTACAACTTAGGCTCTGGGCAGACCAGCTAAGTCCAAAGACTAGATGAAAATGAGAGGACCAACATAGGCAAGGTGGGCAGACCAGGTTCCAGATAGCATGGACAGGAGGACCAGTACAGGAGGACCAACATGTATGGGTAACCCAGGACAGGTGGGGGATGCCCAGTGTCAGTGGGGATGCCCACAAAGACAGGACTGACCAGAGCTGAGAGGACCAGTAGGAGGGCCAGTCTATTCAAACTTATACTACAAACTCCTTATAAGGCATACAAATTCTACTCCAATGTTCTTCCCAAATGGGAGGACCATCCCTTTGATTGGGCAGACCTTCCAGTTTGGGCATGACCTTGGTCCCAACACCATTTTAGATAGGTTATTGAAGCAGTACATGTTCCACCTAATAAGGTGTTTCCAAGGGGGTGCCTGTTCTCAATTATTGAGAGAATGTAGTTGAGTGGATGGAATAGGGAGGACATTGAAGTAGAGATTGATTCAGATAATCTAAGACAAGAAAGCAGGTCTGAATCTAGGATATGACACTCTAAACTCAGAACAGATGATCATGCCAACTTGAAGGATAGACCTAAAGCTGAATCAACCTGTTTGAAACGCTAACCACTAAACTCACTTCAGGCAGTCAATCAATGAGCATAGATCCTGGTGTTCTGTCTGTGTCGGCTTGCTCTGCTGACAGAATTTCGACTTCTTCGGGTTTGCTTTCTCTTTTTCTCTTCAACCCTCTTCGGTACTTGGAGAGCTAGTTTGTAATGAGCTAGGTGCAGAAGACTCGAGGATACGTGCCTTTCTCTTACCCACTTGAGGATAGGGTCAGAAGCGCTCATCTTTCCGATGTGGCTGTCTGTGACGAGGCATTCATGAATTGGTGATGATGGGTGTTCACTACTCGTCAGACGTAGGAGCGAGGTCTGTAGGGTCAGATGGGCAAGCGAAAGAGGATGAGGAAGGAATACATACCGTGAGCTTGTTGCCTTTGGTGAATAGTGAATACCAAGGTAAGGGCTAACAAAGCTTTTAGAACCACCAGAATACATTAGAAGCAATACCTTAACATATTTATTCATGCATGCAACAGTCCGGTGATTTGGAACAGACAGGCAACCCCCAAACATCGTCACGGAGACTGTAGTAGAACACCAACGTTGAGCTTAGGGTTTGATTAAGGTGGATAAGTCGTGGATATATGACTTTCCAACCTCCTTCAGGGCTGAGCGCTGATCAAACGTGAATAAGTATTCCTAGTCAAAAGTTCTGCTGTCGAGAATGTGGGTACCCACCCATAATTTACAGTTCTGCCCCAAATTTAACAACACAGATGCAAAACAATGATTGTAGGCTTACCAAGTAAGTTCAGAGAGAAAGTGCCAGACACAAGGATGAAAGGGAAGAGAAGCGCCGTGTGCCACGATGCAAACCGGACGAGTGTATGTATTTGCAACTATTTGGTCGGGCATCTCTGTTGACTGAAATATCCTCGATGATGGACCTTCTTCACCAAGGCTCTGTGACGTTGATGAAGTTCAGATTGGATAATTTTGAACCCAGTAAGTGTGCATGTTTCAATAATAATATAACAGATACTAAGGCTATGTCACTTGTAGTGTCGCGCCCAACTCAATTTTCACTATCATTCCTCGACTTGGCCGTGAAATACCTGTTTTAGTACCAGATAGAGAGATCCAAGATACAGTAGGTGTCATCAACGATAATGGATTACCAGTCAGGTTGGAATCAAACATCCTCGAGAGTGGACCGTTGTTTTGGACATGTTTTCAGTCAATCTTGACTTGGCGTTGATTCCGTATCTGTACTGAGGAGCTCCAAGTGCTTTCTTTTGAAAGTGAATCTATATTTCAACCTACCACGTTAGTAATACTTGCCCGATCCTGATCTCTGAGTCATTTATGGCTCTAATTTAGCTTCCTGGTCTCTGTTGATCCACTGATAATATTCGTACAAACTTCAGCTGTTTACCAAGTAAGTATCAATGTGGCAGAACTCGCTTCAAGGACTGCCGTCTGATCCCTGCATTCACACCCCTTTCATTGCTGCTCCCTCAATACTCGTCCCACTAGGCACCTGGAGAAGGTCATACTAAGTGCAAATCCAGTAAAAGCCTTAGTTGGTGTCTTGGTGGAGTCGGTATACCTGTTCTTCGCACTTCGACTTGGCAGGTTGAGTGTTTGAATCTTCGTGTGTGATGTTTACTTTTAGTACGCCTTTTTTGTGTGGTTTGTGTTCCCTTTTCGGTGTGTCTCAGTACAAAATCTTTAAATAGCGTTTACAACTCTTTAAGCTCAGATTCAGTAACCTACTCCGGAGGCAATCTAAGCCCAGCCTTCTATTCCAAGACGAGTGATCCATGACCATGGCATACCTTTGGCAAAGAGAAGATTCAAGAGGCAGACTCACGAATATACTATGCTTTGAGCCTGTGATTTCAACTTTTCAGTGCATTCATAATGGTGGATGACACTGGATGTGAAAAGATTCCATGACAAAAGATTGAGCATCAACAGGGGTCAAACGATCACCTTGGCAAAAAGGACAGCATTTTGGTACAACACTATACCAGTTAAACTATATAGCGCTAGAAGTCAATGGTTCATCGTGAATTAAGATGTCGCATCTTAAAGAGCCTTCAGCAGATTCCCTACTAAACCCGATTGCCGTCTGTCCTACAATAGTTGAAGCGAACAAGGAACAGATATCTGAGAATAAGAAATACACCAAGAGCTTGTTATCGTTGTCGTTCATCTCGACTGTGTCAATGATGTCGATGATGTCTTCCCAAGACGGTCCCAGACATTATTCACTCGGGCTCGGGCTCTGCCACAGTCGAGGTGGATGAGATTTGTGGTGGCAGCATTTGCTTTGGATTCATCGTTGTTGTTGTTGTTGGCTTGCAATTTTCTAGTACCACGTATGGTGGATATTTTGTAAAATAATTACACTTTTTGCATGTTCCAAAACTTTCCACAGGTTAAGCCACAACATTTTGGCACCTTTAGTGATACAAACTCGCACCTTGTAACTAGCATGATTGGCACCTTTCATGCAAAATCTGCATGTATGCTATGAGTTTTAGCACATACTATATTTGTGTCAGGCTTGCTATATTTGGCATTTGTGCCTAAAATGGACCGCATCAGGTGAAACATTCCTGAGTCTTATGACACCTTACCTCTGGTCCATGGGTGTGTAGAAGAGGCCATCAATCAAGGGTACTGGACCAGTGATCCAGGTGATGACATTCAAGATGTCAATGATCTGTATGGAGTTGAAGGCAATGTGGATGGTGATGGTCCAATTCCACCAGTTGAAGATGATCATGCTGCAACTTTTGTGAATGCAGATGATGAGATCGATGCTGCACAAGCTAAGATGGTAGGTTTTGACCTACTTGAGGAAGATGGAAACTGGGGAATAGAAATATTTTCTAAAGCAGTACTATATTTGGAAATGCAGAACTAATTAATAAACAGTTTTGTAAAGGTGCCAGATGTAATGCACAAGGTGCTAAAATTGATCAGCTCAGGTGCTGATTCTAGCAGATGCCGATTTTTGCTGTCATCAAAGGTGCGAATTTTGATGAAAGGTGCCGATCTGAGAAAGATGCGAGTTTTAGATCAAGCGAAGGTGTGGAAAATGCGAATTTCACTGAAATTTGACCATTTTTTGCTCAAGGTGCGGAAAAATATACCGTTTTTTGCTAAAGGTGTGGAAAAGTGTAATTATTTTACACTATATCGCCCATAACCGCGTTTCTTGAAAGATCCATCTATCCACTGGCAACGGCAGCTTCTGATTTCATCTTGGTCAAGGTTTTGCAATCGATTTGCACTTGTGTCATTTTGCTGCGTCAGTATGCTGTTGTGGCAGAGAGAGAGAGAGAGAGAGATAAGTACATGTTCGATGTATATAGAAAAGATTAAATTTCGAAAATGGACCGGTATTCATATATTCATATATTGACAAATAGTTGGTGTATCATTCTTTTGACTAGGCTGACCGCGGTTCGGTTCTGAACCTTTCGAACCTGGGTTTGAACCAGACCTGAACCTAAGGTTCGGGTTTGAGGTTCGCAAAATGGCCAAAAGTGGCGAACCTGCACCCGAACCTGCATGGTATTGGTATGTGAATTACTGCCTGTCTGATGTTCTATTGACCTGTAGCTGATAGAACAGAGTTAAATTTGCATAAATCAAGGTGAAAAAAACCTTTACAAAGCCTCTTTCATCCTGAACCTCCCGAACCTGCACAAACCTCAGGTTCAAAGAGAGGTTCAGGTTCAGAAAATGGCTGTACTGAACTCATAGTTTCGGTTCGAGGTTCGGAAAAAATGGGCCAAACCTGCACTGAACCGAACCGCGGTCAGTCTACTTTCGACAGTTTCTTTAGATCGAGATGCAGGTGTCCCCAATACCTCTCTGTTAACTGGTAAACTTACAAAGCATTGACCTCGTACACAAATGTTTACTGTGCTTTTGTTTCTCTATAGAACCATCCACCAGTCTCGAGATGTTTGAATAAATTGGTATCATGGAGACGAACTATGGTACTCATCATATTCATAGCAAAGCATAAACAGCAGCAACAGCACTTGTCAATTTTCACCAAAACCAGACCCGTGCAGTCTCATCTAATTCACCACAGAATTCGACTTCCTTCCTTTGCAGGTCTATGCACCTCTGCACACGCTTCATGATAGCTCCAAGCTCAACAAGAGCTCAGCGTCCAATTACGTGTCATACCTGACCTTCTTTTGAAGAAGCATGACGCGGTCTACAGAATCAAGGATGGGCGAAGTTAATAAGAGATTCTGTAGTCTCCCATCAACTGGTAAGCATCCAACAATCCTCAACCTGCTTTGCATCTGCTCCTGAGAATCAATGTTCTCCAGCAGACGTGTTTTTTGATACATCACGAAAAACCCTTTTTAACCTGGATGCCTCAAGGTTGACCTGGATTAGTGTTGGTAAAGTCCGGTTCAGTCCGGTTCTTCACCTTTTCAGCCGAACCTAGGACCGGACTTTGGGTTCGGTTCAGCTATTTCTCTGAACCTGGAACCGAACTTTAGGTTCGGCTGAACCCAAGTTCGGTTCTGGTTCGAACTTGGTTCGAACTGCGAACCGAAACAAAAAAAAAACAGAACAGTGATTTTTATTTACTAACTAGTCGCTATCTGAATCTGCATGCTTCGAGTCTGGTTCATAACCCAGATCATACTCCTGCGGTTGAGCTGCAGAAATATGCCCGTTCTGATACGCTCCTGTGAAAATCTGGAGTGCTTCGAAAATATCAGGTCGGAGTCAATTATGCAGCTTTGTACCCGTGAGTCCTACACTTGAAAAAGCTCTTTCGGAAGGTGTGGCTGAGCCCTGGATAGCCAAATAGTCACCAGCAGTATGTGATAGGGTAGGATATTGAAGCTGATGCTCCTACAAATGGTCAGTAAATATACTATTACAAACAGCTCCACCACTTACACCCACCATCTAATGATATCTGGTGTATTTTCAAGCGGGCTATCCAAATATGTCTTGAGCTCAGCACGAGGGCTTTGTTGGGCACGTTCTGCATCCTGGCACAAACGAACAGAGCTCAACATCCAGCTTCAACCATATCCTCAAATGTTTCACCTGAAGGACCTTGAGTCAGTTATCTGGACTCAGATTTCGATTCACTAATCTTGAGAGGGAATCACGAGTTGCGACACCGAGGCAGCACAAGGAGTCGGGTGAATCAAACTACAGTAATGAAGTTGATTAAATACTTTCCTCATGAAACCAACATACCACATTTTCGAGACAGAACATGCCCTGAGCAACTGTTTCCTCATCCCATTGTGAGTTGAAGTATGCCATTTTAACATTCGGATCAAGGACTAGTAAGAGAGGTTAGTTGCAGTGCCAATTCACTCGAAAGGACAAACTGGGTGTTCTCCATTCGACGTGGATTGATTGTTTGACTAGACTGAAACGAGGTGTACTTGCGAACGCGCATGACAACTCACAGACTCGGTGGAATGTTGGCTTGGAGGAGATGGCAGATGAAGAAGAGCTTCCTGAGCTTGTTCCTGTTACACCAGACAGTCCACAACCATGCGGCATAGGTGTATGGGAATCTGAAAATAAATTGGTTCTTGAGTCTCTTTTTTATGGTATACCGCTTTTGAGTATAAGGCTGCATATGAATCATCGTGCTTAGCAGACTCGGAAAACAGATTCAGACCTCCAAGATGCATCTCTCACAGACATTCCCTCCAAACACGTTGGTTATCCCACTGGGTTCCAGAACACTTGAAGGAAGATGTGTTGTATATCCTGATGGGCACGGATTCAAGTTCATGGGCTCATTATACTGAACAATTACCAGAGCACTGGCCAGGACTATGAGCTCGGGAGAAGTGCGCCAAGCGCTGCCAACTAAAAATAAATTCAATTTGTGCACGAGATACTTACTTGAAGTGCAGGCCGCTTCTCCAGGCCGTTCAGTCATTCAACATGCAATCAACATGGATTTGTTAATCGGTTCAGAGGTTTGAACGCGTTCAGGCTTTCGCGGTATCAACTGAACCGTGAACTGGACTTTGGGTTCGGTTCAAGTGATTTGTCGAACTTTGGACTGAACCACGGTCCGGTTCTCAAACGTTCAGGTTCGAACCTAGGTTCAGAACCGAACATAGGATCAACCTATGTCAACCTTGGTCAGTCCCAGGTTTAAGTCTCAATTTTCAGGTCAGCCAGGTCAACCTAAGTCATGTCTAGGTTAGCCCAAGTCAACCCAGGTCAGCCCAGGTCATGTCTAGGTTAGTCCCAGACCAGCTCAGGTTGACTTAGGTTGACTCAGGTTTACTCAAGTTTGCCAGGTTTGCCAGGTCAAAAAGGGTTTTTCCTGATGTAAAGGAGAGGAGATGAGCGTGGAGACTGTCAAATCTAGGCCTGGTATTCAGTTCAGTAGAGTCATTGAGTGCAAATCTGAATCCAGGAGCTCTTCTTGAAAGTATCAGTGAATATGTCGATAATTTGGCTGTTTTCTAATGTCCCTGAGGTTGCAGTATGTGATGTGATTCGTGTAGAGATCATCAATGAATATGTCGAGATACTGATGATAATTCAGCCGTTTTCCAATGTCCCTATGTAGAGATCGACATATTTACCAAAGGCCTCTTCGCAGTGAGTGCAATTTCGGTGTACTAAGTCATAGTCTTGGAACAATCTGAATGCGTACCATCAGGAGATCATTGATCACCAACTCACCACTGATGTAAGGGTCTATTCAACAATCCTCATGTCTCTGAGTGATCGACAGTTAAGCGCTGCTAGTAATTTGTGTACATCAACATGGAATACCAGTCGAACAGGTCCCATTGAGAGACTTCAATGTTCATAGGGGAGTGAGTTGGGAGTCGAAATCAATTCAAATGATGTAAGACAGAGTGATTAAAAAAGCGCAACGAGTCCGAGCTCAGGCTGCAAGCCTGCGACTCAGATCTAGTGTGGATCCTCAAGCTAAGGATCTGAGAGATAGATTGAGAGTGGGATCAGGTTAGCATATCAGAAACACAAGACATCAAACTCACAAATGAATGCGGCATTTCAGGCATGTCAATTGACATGTATAGTTTCTTCATCTGCCACCGAATCCGAGTCCACATCTTGCATTTCAACTTCAATTTCATTATCTGCCTTCCTTGCTTCCATCTTTTTCTTCGATTTAGCTTGGTATTTGGCTCAGAGCTACTCTGTGATCAGCGGTGTGCATAAGATTCGACGAAAAAGTATGTAGGGTTAATGTGTTGACAACATCAGCTGACAATGCACCTGATTCATCAGCTGGTCATTAGCTGCTGCTAGGTCAAAACTATCTTTAATATCCGTGCCGCTCTCATTTGTCTCGGGTGGAGCAGCAATATCAAAGCTCCTCACGACAGCTGCAACAATGCTTATTCTGACCACCGCAAACATGGGTGCCATATCCAAATGCATCATATGTTGGTTCATACGAGCGAGACGATCCGTTGAGGAGGGGCCTGTGTCCAACCAATGATTGGGGATAGACCTAAATCAAGACGTAAGAGGGTGAAATGACAGGAGGTGAGGCAAAGTTGCTACCCTCTTTGATGAATGCGGTAAGGTGCGGAAGGTTCGGGAGGACGGAGATGTCGGGGATGACTCAGAGTCTGGCAACAACTCGGCGGAGAACTTGCTTGCAATGTCCGATTGACGAGAAACTTCCCAAAGAAGTATGAGAGTGAGGTTAAGAGTGGTATCAGCACCAGTGATACAATAAAGAGAGAGACAAACAGATGGAAAGTGAAGTAACTTACATGTGTCCCTTGGACTCCGAGATGATGTCATTATCAGACACAAGTTTGTTTCGTGGAGGTGTAGCCATACTTCATGAGGCGTTAAGGCATCGGTACCTTGTCTTGAGATTCGTCAACTACGTCAGCATTCATTTGAACGCGAGCTTGATAGACACATTCGCTGACGAACTGAAGAACAATGAGAGGGTGAAGAACACGGAGTAGACACGAGACTACCTCTGCTATAATCTTATCTGAGTCACCGAGTTGCCTCCAGCGTGTGTTGAAGATCTCGCAAACGAGATCCCAAGCCCAAGTTGGACTGTACTTTGCTGAACACAAAGCTTGAGTACAATGTTCGCAGCGAAAGGGAAAACTTACAAGGATACCACATTTGGGAAAGTCGTCAATGGCCATTAAGAGCAGATCCTCTGTGTTTTCATTGCCCATTTCCTGACGGCACCAAGATGATGATGAGACTATGATGTTGACCATGAGTTGACAGAAGAAACTGAATCGAGTAGGGATTTGCCACTGACGTTCTCAAGGATCTGGGAGATTAAATGCATGTGAAAAAAGTGAGAAAAGCGACGTCAAGAAGCTCGATGGTTGGTTCATGAAGTTCATGGGGATGTAATGTGGCAAGAAGAAGTATCAGTGAAATGGGACTCATACACGGGGCTAGGGAGGGCACGCAGACAGGGAAACAGCACTTAGAGAGGGTGTAGGTGATGGAAGTGGAGAGGAAGGTTCGGGAGCAGTATCGGTGAAATGGGACCGGGGTGACACGTGCAAGACTGAAGTCGTACACAGAGCAGCTTTGGAGCGGCTAGGGAGGGCATGCAGACAGGAGCAGACAGGGAAGCAGCACTCAAAGTGTGTGGGCATGGAAGAGGGTGATGGAAGTTTAGAGGAAGGTTTGCGAGTGTTCTGAAAGGTGTCAAAGCAGTACTCAAGATCAGTCAAACGGGATGGGGTGACACGTGCTTAGAGTATTATAAACATTGTGAATGTTGTGGGAGACGCATTGTAGAGTGAAATACAATGGGTCGATTGTGGAGTACACATTTTGGAGCCCACGGAAAGCACGGGACCTGTGCACATAATGTCATTGATAAATTTTGAGACAGTTGAGTGATTGTGAGAGGCAATTAGATTAGAGCACTTTAGGTTATTGTTAGAATATGAACGAAACTGATTTGTATCTATATTTGATTACCTTACTCCGTTTGTCTATTCTGCCCTCCAGGTAGCTCTATTTCCGAGTTGAGAGAGAGGCGATCAAAGGTCATGGTAAGGGTCATCACAAGCATGTGACCTATGCATTGAGATACTTCTCTATTTGTTCTCCATCACATCAATATGCGAAGCTTTTGTGCTTCATGTCACTTGCAACACATATCACAATCCTACATTGTCTATAGTCTTTGTGTTGTAAGTATATTTGATCATTGTATCAAGGCACATTATTACCTCGCATGCCTTCCTCATCATTGTCAATCCAAATGTAGCACAGCTCGCTCCTCCAAATGATACACCCACGCTCAACAATATTACCAATGCAGTAAAATATGAATGAGAGCTCTAACGCGCATACAGTGTGTTTATATTTATCGACTGTTCTGTCTGGACTCTGACACTTTCTCAGCTCTCGCTCAACCTGTTGTTGTTTGAGCCTCTACGAGTATCGGCGGTAGTGGTAGGAACGAGCGTTCACCACCATGTGACCTACACCTCGCGACTTAAAGTGGAGAAGATGGCACTGGACGGAAGGTGATGAAACACTCTGCATTCCCCAAGTCCGCAGTTCCTCATGATCATACAACATTTCGAATGGTACCAACTACTCTTGTGTGAACGATCGTTAAAACAGCCTTTGCGACGACTTTCCCTTTATCCTTTACAACAGCAGCCTTTACCTGAACACCCTTTGAGAACTTGACTAACCCCTTTGAAGATGCTTCGTTCAGACTGCATACAGAAGTGTTGGACTGACGGGGGACATTCTGCTGTTGCCGGTCCTGAACAATAACAGCAGCCGGGGTATTGATCGAAGGAGGATTACCGGAGAGGGAAACATGTTTCCTCCCCACGTCTGCTCTTTGTCTCTGGCTGGGAGTCGGTGTAGCTGGCTGGTCAGGAGGCGGAGACGTATCATCCTCACTGTAGTCTGTATGGGATGAGTGGCATGTAGAGGATTGCGTTGAGGTGGCATGAGAAGACTCTGGTCAGGTATGATCTGATGGGGGTGACTGTTGGTCCATCCAACCCGCAAAGTACACTTCTGATGTTCCTATCTGATGTGCTGCAGAGTAGAAGGCTTTGACATTACTGTTTAGCTCCGTGTTCCCTCCATAAAGAGGCTCTAGAACTTTGGTCCATGCTGACCTCACCTGATCTTCGATGGAAACCCAGTCCGGGTGTCTGAAGATTTCTACGGTGTCAAAAGATGCCCCCAGGCTACACTCTAACGCTCGCATGGTGTTGACGATAACAGCGAATGGACTGACGTGTGAAAGGACTTTGGAGAATTCATGGAAAGGGATGGGGGGAAGGTCTTCCATTTGGTAAGAGGGCAAAGGAAGCAGAATGTAGGGATAGATCGTTCCATCTTTCTGTACAAGGTTCAATATGGAATCAAACAAAAGTTAACATACAAAAGCTTTGCCAGTTATCTTGGATTTTCCTTTTCTCACTTCCGCCCACAGAGCAGAGATAGATTGGCTGTCTTTCTTGTGGTTGCTGTACATGTTCCAAATGTATTCCTTCATCAAGTCCAGGATAGGCATGTAGGGAATCAGGACAATCTGAAAGTGATCAAGTAGTGTGTGTAAGTCGATTCTCACTAAGGATAGTCAGATAGATGGCTGGGATAAGGTATCCGTTTGTTATCACTGATATGATGGATAAATGTTTTGCCATTGAACTTGGCATTAAGGTGAGTCATTCACCTTCAACGAGTTCAGATGCCGGTAAACTTTGAGGCTCGTAGTTGACTGAAACCCCGGCGTAATGAGAGGGAGAGGAGGGTGGGTTATAGTGAAATTAGAGCGTCGTTCTGTAGATGCAAGCGGACGAGCTGGTGGCAAGACGATCAAATTTGATGTGAGTCACATGATCCACCGCTCGTCCTTCACTCAACCTTATCTACATCTAAGACTTCGTTCCTCACCCTGAGCTTACAATAAGGTATCCGTTTGTTATCACTGATATGATGAATAAATGTTTTGCCATTGAACTCGGCATTAAGGTGAGTCGTTCACCTTCAACGAGTTCAGATGCCGGTAAACTTTGAGGCTCGTAGTTGACTGAAACCCCAACCGGAGCAGAGCTCAAGAGCGGAGCTCGCTGTCAGACAAATGTAGAGCAACAAAGTGAGACAGACAAACCACCTAAGTGATGCTCCTTCAAGCTTTATTTAGATTGATCAATTCGGTACAAGTGAGATGCATTGGAGAAAAATGATTGCAGGTAGTGAATTTATTGGCTGAATACAATGTCCTCCACCTCTTCATTCAGCCCATGTGCCCTGGCAAAGCTACTGATGTTGGCATCCCAGCTTCGAGTGACTGCAAGAGGGATGATTTGTTCGAGTCGACGCCAGTAGATGAGAAAACAGAGTGATGACCAGCCCCCAATCTTCATGATCGTTTCTGGTGGAACACCATTGAGGAGTAATTTAAGTGTATCCCCAATACGATAGCTATGACCGTGGGTGATCTCGAGACCGGCTGTCTCGAATATGATTTTGGTGAAAGAAAGGAAAGCTTTCTTATCCATAGTTTCGAATGAATCCTGATTTTGGTAAGCGAAGAGGGGGGTGGAAGATGCTTCATTAGATGCCCCAAGTTTGTTGATGGAGAGGTGATTCGAGAATGCATCAACTGGACAAAATTCATCCCCTGTTGCCATCAGAATACAGTCAAAACCTTTTGTACCTGTTGTCTTTGTCCAAGAGAGGTGAAAAGACATGACACGGCGATTGTTAACTGTGTAGAAGGAGATTCGAGTTGCCCTGGAAACATGGAAAGTGGGATCAAATGAATTGGTATACTTCAGAAGAAGTTCACCCAGTCGCCGACAAGCCCAGAAAGCTATGACAGCAGTAGCCCATATTGCCACATGCCGAGGATTATTGAGATCTAAGCATTGTCGCAAAGCATGTAAGTGGTCTAGTGTTATGGCATTGCATAAAGGACGCTTGAAAATAATGCCTTCTTTATCTGCGGTGCGTTTGATTGAAGTGATCCAGGTGTGTTTCCCATTCCACTCCGCATTGTTGAACATGTGCCAGATATGGAGTCCATTCAGCCAGTTACTAATTGCTTTACCTGAGGCAGAACCTGTGGTGTCGGCAATAAAACCAGCAAGAAGAACATATGATGCTGGCATGCGACGGCCTTCTGGAATAGCATGGCGATCACAGTACTGGGTAAACCGGAGAAGACC
Organism: Megacollybia marginata; assembly: GCA_003313965.1. Lineage (NCBI taxonomy): Eukaryota > Fungi > Basidiomycota > Agaricomycetes > Agaricales > Porotheleaceae > Megacollybia > Megacollybia marginata. The sequence goes on from QLOY01001293.1 coordinate 27,841, forward strand.
CGCACCATATTGGGCACGAGTGTCATCAGTTATGGCATTTAAGACTTTAGATAGTACTATCTTCTGTTGCGCAATCGGTAGATCAGCATCCAGCTCCGCCTGAGCAATTTTTGAGTGGGGAGTTGTCCACATGAGGATATGTTGATCTGCAGGTACGAGTGGACGAAAAGGACTCGGTGTGTATTCGTTTTCTGGTCTGGGCCTGCGGACTTTTTTAGGTGACATTGACATTGCGATGGATTCTCGAACTGATGTGGAAGCTGTCATATTAGTATCGGAGATAGATGTGTTATCAAGGAAAGAGGACGAAAGATAGTTAATGGGTGGTACATGAGAAGAGATAGATATATGCTCCTTATATGGATTTAGAAGGTTGAAAGCCGTAGATGAGTCAATAATATCAATGTTGGAGCTATCAGGAGCTATGTAAGGGTTAGAAATTTCACTATCTACATTGGAATCAGAATTAGGAGAGGGAGAGGAGAGTGGTATAGTTTCAGGGCTTCCATCACGCGGAAGGATAGCATTAAAATATGCTTCCCATGAAAGATCCGTGGGCTCACCTGAGTCCGCTGGGTGATATGAAGTATTATCCATAGTGGTCTATGAGTAGACCACAAAGATCGTTTGGTAGATCAAATGTGCGAGAGAAGCGCTTATGATGGGGCAGAGCCATGATCCCGCGTGAGATCAGATCTGCTGGATTGAGTGAAGACTCGATGTATTTGAAAGATAAGGAGATGAGATGGGCTGCTGAGGCCGCATATGTTCGACGTACACATAAGTTGATCTCTGAATTCCAACTTCTACCTTTTGAGTGGGCCCCAATGGCGCCGTCGTTGTCAGAAAATGTACGTAAGTGGGTGTCATAAAATCGAAGCTGGATTAGGAAATAAACCAAGAGCTCGAGAGCGATTGCCTCTAGCCAACAGATATCGCAGCCTGGGATTTTCCAGTTTTTTGAAAGACGAAAAGCATACCATCTGTCTTTAATGATAATACCGATGCCCCAGCTAGTGGATGCATCAACGTAAATGCCGAGATCATGAAGCTCGGTTAGGGGGCATAGTTGACAAAAAGTGAGAGGATCGCTAAGTCGACTGTGCCACCAGTTCAATGACAAAATAAGAGAGCTAACAATATCAGCTTAAGATTGTTGTCAAGAATTTAAACCGACTTAGGTATAAAATGTCTGGAAAATTCATTTGCTTTGAATGACGACATGAAGTTCGAGATCACAGGTAATCGAGAGCTCCCATCAAGGTAAATGAAACAGATGTGGACAAGTGATCCATGAATCTGTTGGACCTCGAGAAGTGAAACTCGAGTGTGAGAGCTAGCTTTTGAAATGAATATGGCAACACGATGAAGGAATTTTAGTCGTTTATGTAATGGTAGAGAGACTTGTCTTAGAGGGAGGTCCCATAGAAATCCAATGAATATGAAGACAGGGACAAAACAATCACCTGTCTTTGTAGGATGCCATGGTACATTGAGAGGTGCGATGAGGAATCACGGTCATGACGATAGTGGTACAGACCATCAATAAATGGGCCATAGGCTGATGGGAACTGGAATTAAGACATATCGTCCTCGTATTTGAAAGTAGTATCGGTGTCCTCGGCATCCCAGATGTCAACAATGGCATTACCGGACTGACCGGAGTTGCTGCTAGCTGATCGAGTTCCGAAAGGGTTGTCATGCTCAATCCAGCATTTTTTGTCTATGCAGACCACTAACCACGGCTTGTGGTCTGGTAATACTGGGCATGTTCGATGGAAAGCTTGAATATCAAAGGCGCAAGCTATAGTACCAGGTGGAGCACGTGCCACCTGCAAATTCATGTCAGATAAATGATTGTTGTGTATGCATAGAGATAGAATCGAGGTTATAGAGAACAATATTGAAGTATAAAACAGAGCGGCAGGGGATAGAAAGAAATGATGGCAAATGGAATTATAGCCAAGGAATCGGACCGGACATTAGACCCATGATGCTTGGACATGAAACTGATGATATAATCGGGCCGAGTGTCAATGACATAAATTTCGGACATAACCGATGACATGAATTTCGGACATTGAACCAATAGTATGTATGGACATTAAACCAAATTGATAGATTGTATTGAAGTATAATGGAGTAAAGGACTCACTGCATCTGCTATGCAGAAAGCCATATCGAAACGAGTAGGGAAATCTTCTTTATTGATGAAGCTATTCACAGAAGGCATCCCTGACATGCGATCACCTTTAGAAAGGATAAGGTATGCGTCATTCTCATGTACTACTAGGTTTGCCAATGAACCTCAGCACAGGAGATGATTCTCCTGAACTCTGAGGTTCAGACACCGGGCACTCAAAGCATCGGAGGAAGATCGACGACCCCGCCCAGTGTAGAGAAAAGAAAACGAATGTATATTACTAACTACATGGTTCGGGTGCATCAAAACCTGACCAAGTAAACCTCGCTGAGGGAAAACCTTGGTGCAGGAAAAAGCTACCATCCTGCAAGTGCTAATTAATTGAATGATCATTGAAAGTGGAACATGAATATTGGGGAGAGGAGGGTGGGTCATCAGAAAATTGTAGGAATCAAGCCGTCGGATTTCTTGAACGGCGGAATGGGAACGACGACAGAATCAGGATGAGAGGAAGGAAAGACGGCGGTGATATCACATGCAACCCAAATAGGGTAGTACCATCTTGTCCGTCCTTTACCTTATCTATCGCTTAGGCTTGCAGCCTCTAGCTAGCGATAAGGTATGCGTCATTCTCGTGTACTACTAGGTTTGCCAATGAACCTCAGCACAGGAGATGATTCTCCTGAACTCTGAGGTTCAGACGCCGGGTGCTCGAAGCATCGGAGGAAGATCGACGACCCCAACCAGAGCGGAGCTCCAAGAGCCAAAGGCTCGCTGGCGGTCGACGGAGATGCAAAGAAGCGCCGTACGGCACGGCAAACCCCAACAGAGCGACGTGATGGAAATTTTCAGTGTGATGACAAATGTAAGATAAAGTGAAACACGTAGCAAGTGCACCCATGCGGACTCGTCCCATTCCACCAGATTGATTAACCAGTACCAGGAAATAGACAGGAGAGGAGAAAAAAATCAAATAAACATAATAAACAGAACCAGGCGATGACCTGGCTCTAGCTCGGTCAGTTTGAGCTCATCTGGACCACGTAACATAAACGGGCCAGGAAATAGAAGAATAGATCATCAGAAAATTGTAGGAATCGAGCCGTCGGATTTCTTGAATGGTGGAATGGGAACGATGACAGAATCAGGATGAGAGGAAGGAAAGACAGTGGTGATATCACATGCAACCCAAATAGGGTAGTACCGTATCGTCCATCCTTTACCTTATCTATCGCTTAGGCTTGCAGCCTCTAGCTAGCGTTCAGCAAACACGGCGTTTGGGAGGTAGAGTGGGACCCTGATCTTGGATAGCGACAATGAGTGGGGATGCATAAAAAGGACCTCGCAGGATGCGTTCAGTGTCTTCCTGAGAAAAAGGGCCTGACATATGTTGGGCAGCCACCTCAGTGTCAAGGTATTCATAGACAATGTCAAGATTGTCTTTTACTGAGGGGTGATTGGGAATGATGACTGTCCTCTCGAGACGAGGCATGTTGCCAATTGGGAACCCATGTTGCAGATTGTGACATAGTAGAGGGTATTGATCTAGAAGATTGTGTTTTTTGAGATAGAATTCGAATGTGTTGATGTCATAAGGGCATACAACACGTTCGAAGATTTCATTGTCGGAAGAAGTGGAGTCAGGTAGGGGATAACGATGATGTATGTCGGGTTATAAAAGTTACAACCTGAGTCTGAATAATAAGTGTGCAAGAACGTGTCTCTTCAGGATCGAGATCCGGGTGTCTTTGAGTTGAGAGGGTGAAAGGTAAGTGGGTGTATGACTGATAGTATGCACTAATCAGGTCAAAGGGTAGGGTGAATGTTGGTAAGGTGATGTGTGTTCCAGGAAAACTGACAAGAAAGCAATGCAAATGTCTGATAACAACAGACAAAATACAATGTCAAGGTGGTGTGTGTCAACAACTGTACTGACAAGAGTCTAACTCTTCAACAGTGTTGTGAGTGTGAGGTGTCCTAGACTGATGATCCGATAACCAAGAACCAAGTTAGAGATAACACGGATCTCCAACAAATCCAGCAATGTCCAATCCTAAATCCAATAACCAAATACAATCCTAGACTCTTCTCAATAGTCTCTGACTGCAACTAACCAAACCTCAGTGCTTATCCAATACAGGATCAAGAAGCACTAACACAAATCCAAATATATCAGAACAAAGTCTCTGTCCCTCTCTCAATAGAGGTCTCGTCAAGCACTTCACTCTGACAACAAACACAGGTGTCAATACAATGACTTGAACTTTGGTGCAAGCAAAGTCTCTGGGCTGATTCAGTAGTCCAATCTCAAAGAAGGTACTCAACTTCCTGTGAGTATAGCTTCTTACTTTTGATGGAGGTAAGAAAGAGCTTAGGCTTGAACTTGACTAACAAAGTCCCTGGGCTTTCTGTACCAAAATGTCAAAGGGGAACCCTTCAGTGAGTTTTACCTCTGAAAAATAATGGAGGGAAAAAGCTTGGAGTTGAACTCTGTAACAAACAAAGTCTGTGGGCTTTCACTACCAACTGGGGAAAGTCTCTTACTTTCACCTCCAGCTATTGGGGAAAAAGCTTAATTGCTATTTACTTACAGGCTTTATATACCTTTTGGTAAGTTCTAATTTTACAACAAATTTATCTGTTTCTGGTTTCATTTAACCAGTTTCAGATCATGACTCACTCAGAAGAACTGAGTCTGAGTCATGCTAAAGTGAATTTATCCTTTTTGGTGTTTAATTAACACTTCCAGAAGCAATCTCAACTTGAAGAGGTTAAATTAAGAATCCTCTAGAAGTTTCTCCACCTTTCTGAGTCATTCTGACTCTTCTGGCACTTCTCTTGGAAGCTTCTACACAGAAGTGAGTCATTCTGAGTCATATGTGCTTCTGGTGGCACTGCCTTCTGTTCTAGAAAATTCTTTTGTTCTAGAAAATTCCAGAAACCTAGTCACAGGGACTATTCTCCAGAACATAGTGGCATTAACTGCAGTAGCTGTGCTCACCCAATTAGGTAAGTCACATGATAATCCAGACCGGTAGTAGGGTAATGGGCTTTAATCAAGTCCATTGAAGTCTGCTGCAGAGTCCCTAGGATTCGTTCCTCTGTTGTTTGCGCTAAGTCACCATAAACCCTTCTAACAATTTCCTAGCACGACATCCACCCAGGAGTTTAAATTGACTGTCCCCAGTCACTGGTTTGTCGGTGACAACGCAAACTCATGATATTGACAGATTCATCCGAGTTATGTACAAATGCACGACATTGGTGCGAGGAGGGGTATTCTCTTTCAATTCATCTTCCTTTCCTCTCCTTTACCTTTCCATTCTTTACTCCACATCGTACGTCAGATACCTCAAGTACCAATCTTCAGTGACACCTCCTTCAGCAAGGATTTCGGGAAGTGCGTTTAATCTGGCTGTGAAATCAAGGGGGTAGATTTGAGAAGCTACAGGTCGACCCACATTCTGAGCATACCACCAACGTATCGAGCATCCTTGGTGAGTGGTGACTAAATCGACGCTGGAGACTGAGGGCACATCCAGCATATTTGGACGACGTAATGCTGTCTGCAACTAGATCTAGTGTGCTTCGCGTTCCTCGGAGAAACTTGTTGACACGTTTAGGAGTGAAAAGACAGCGGCTGCGGTGTACAAGCATGTTCGTGACCATTTCTTGTGAGTCTGGTCGTAACATCCTTGTTTCCCAGAAGACTTCTGCCTTGACAAAGTCGCGATACTGGCTCCAAAGGTAGACTGTACCTATACCCCGACCATAGGGTTCGTAGATAGTCTCCCCATCTCTGATCATACTGCTCTGTGGACTAATAGGATCTAGAAGCAAACCCATCTTTTCTTCCCTACCGGACGAATATCTCTCGAAAAAGGGAATACGCCTAACTGGGGTTACTGGCCATACTGTCAATGGTGGAAAGCGTCCTCGGATGTCAGTCCATGCAATCCCATTGATGAGGAAGTTACTTTGGTATGGTGTTGCATCAAACGATGTACGATTCTGCCTCTTGAACCAAGCCTCAGGTGCTAGAGTTGGTGGTAGCCTGTCTTGGTATTGATAGAGGATCCAGAGGTTCTCATCATTTATCTTTACCACATTGTTTCGCTTATAAGGAGCTAGATGCGTGGGTTGGTGAGGATTATTATGGGTGTATTCCTGGGGAATCAGTGTTAACAAGTTCAAATGGTTACGCCCCCGATTCTCTTCTCGGACTAGAGTTGTCCAATACCCCCATGCATCTGTTTGGTCAAGATCAGAACGCATATGTCTAGGAGGAGTCTGTTTGTTTGTTTGTTAGTGCCTATTGGGTTGCGCATCTACATACCAGCAGGGGCATTCTGAGCGTTGGGGAAAGGAGTGTAGACTCAGAGCTCTGCGTAAATGCAGTGTCCGTAGAGCTCAATGAGTTTAGCGAATGGTTTGGCTGGAGCAGCGGTGGCATCAGACAGATGTGTACTTTGTGTAGTGACGATTAAGGGAAGAATTGCTGATATTTGGCTTTGTTGCGTAAGTCAGGAAAATAATGTTTGCCGTTAATTGGATTGCAATTCCCAATCCTCCACTTCTGTCAATTCGGTGTCTGTTGACGAGCCAACCGGTTCACTTCCTGATGTTGCAGCTGGACTTCTGCCCTGGAAATATAGGGAATCAGTCTGAATGCTGCCATCTTTTCTGAGAATACTGTCCCATCTAGTTCTGACAGAATATAGCTTCCTCCCTTAGTGTGTCGCACAACTTGGTATGGTCCAAAATAGCGTGGGTCAGATTTGGTGCGGCGGTCATTCGTGTTCCGAACTAACACCAAGGTTCCTGGACGGTACTCTGATCGGATCAACTTTGTAAAGAACTTCTTTTCGAAGGCCTTCTTAGATGCTATTCTAGCCTTTTTCAGGGTTTCTGCTGCAGCTTCTAAATCTTCCTCTCGCTTGGCCAACTGACGGATCCGCAGAGCTAATAGGTCAGATGTGGACATCCCTGCTCTGTACCCTCTGACTAGGAAGGTTGCTTCCGTCAGATCGAATGGTAGAACAGGTTCTGTGCCATGTAACAGATAATATGGGGAATATCCTGTGACTTTGTTTACTGTGACCCTATCAGCAAAGATGGCTAGTGATACGTAATCTGGCCAGTTCTTCGCTTGCCCTGTTGGTGTCTTCTCACAGCACTTGATAATGGCTTCTCAAAGTATGAAATGCCCACGCTCTACAACTCCATTTGCATGCTTGTTGTATGGGGAAATTCTGACTTGGGGAATATTCATACGTCGTACCAATCTCTCAAAAGCCTTTTTGACTTCTGAACCATTGTCAGTTACTACCCATTCTGGTGCTCCATACCGACAATAGATTTGTTCCCAGAAAAATCGTGCAAGTGCTTTAGAGT
>QLOY01001296.1:0-38010 GCA_003313965.1 Megacollybia marginata
GTTGAAATGAGGGTAAGGGAAGAATTCTTCGCTAGCACAATTTTCGAATTATCTTCCTCGACCCATCTCAACATCCAGCATTCAATGTCTGGCTGGTCGGAAAGTTGGGCTAATAAGTGCCGCCGCTCGGTTTCCGCAATACGTAGCCGCTCCGCCTCTTCCTCCTCCCTTGCCAGCTCTATCATACGCTCAACAGAAGCTACCTTTTCCTGTCTCTTCAACCACTTGATCATTTGGGGTGTTTCGTTTCGCTTGTTAGATGCTCTCCACCCCTTCTTGGCAAAATCAATGTGCAGACGCTTGAACATATCAGTATTGTAATTGTCTGTAGTGCCAAAATCTTTGATGCACTGCACATAATGAGTGAGAGAATGGAACTTCGGTATGTCGAAGTCCTTTCGACTGGTCGCAGATATGAACCAATCCCTGTTCTGCTGCCATTCCTGCAAGGCATCCTCCATAAATTGCAGAGTGATAGCATTGTGACTGGAATACTGCGCTAGATAGATGAAGTCCAAGATTGCTTTGGCTGCTCGAATACCCTTCTCGTGCATCTTGCTGGACCCTAGCAGGCACCCAAGGAGTATTTTGGCAATATTTTTGCATACATAGCCAGCGACTCGACCTATAGATGAGATACCGTTTCGAAAATGTGTGACCCCATATGATGGCGGTAAGCAACGTATCCGGGCATCTAGTTCAGAAGGGGACATACACTCCTCCACCCATGTGATGAGGTACTTGAGAACGCCTTGGTAAAGCTGATGCAGAACATCCGAAGTTAAACTGAGATGAATGTCGACGAACACGAACCCCTCCCAAAAAGGTCGTATTACCGTCCCTACATCCTTCTGCAGACAAGCTTCGTAAAAAGCCCTATTTGATGGCGCGTTCTTCTTCGCTTCGTTAATTATATGCAAAGTATCTGCTGATGTACGGTCGGGGTACGTATGGTCCAAATCAGCAATTTTGGGTGCAGGAATTTTACAGCGTGGGCAGGTGCCTTTCTTTGTGCAGGAGACAAGGCACTGCTCCGGGTAATCAGCGACGTATGTAGCGAGAATGGGCAGAACAGAGCGAGCGTGACCGTCACCACAGATTATGATTTCACCTCGTTTTTTGCTGGCAACGTTCAACGGTTCCAAGATGATTCGCATAGCATCATGGAACAAGCGATTCGTCCGCGATCTGTGCTCTGCTTCGGTGAGCTTGGTGTCATCGATTTTGGAAGTAGGTAGATAACCTATGAGGATGCATGCGTGCCTGGAAGGCTTTCACCTAATATGGCAGGGTATGTTACCCAATGTGAGGTAGACGGGATAAGCGACTTTTTCGTTACCAAACTGGGTCAGCTGGGTCTTGTCGGTAGCAATTATTACTGGAGCAATGGTCTTCCCCAGAAGTCTCTTCTAAGGAAGGGACTGAGCAAACAGGAAAGTTTTATACTAGAACTCACCTGTAGTTCCCACCACCAATCCCCCGTCCACATCTCATGTAGTGTCCTGATGTTTTGCCTATCATTCTGCTGTCGAAAAATTTGTTTTGGCCGATAAACGATGTCTTTTGCAAGAGCTGGGTCTCCCAAGAGGGCCTTTACTGCCTCAAGTGAGTTCCGGTAGCATAACACGAACTGCTCTTCGGGTGCATCGGAAAATGAAAGCACTTTCGTACGCCAGGGTCCCACTCTGTCTGGAAGGGCGTCGACTTTTTTGTATAGAGTGCGTGTATCTTTAAAGGAAAGATCCAGTCGCTCGACCATCTGCATGATATTTTAGTAATTAACTTTGATTTTGAATGTGCATTACCCCTGGAATTTGAAGGAGACGGTCGCACGAGCTGTTTGATGGCGAGTCTCTGACCACCCAATCAGCCACTCTCCAATCCAACTCCGATTTGAAGGGAGAAAAAAGGTTCTCATTTAGCTGGTGCTTCTGACGCCATTCCTCTTTTAGATCAGGTGGCGTGTTGCTGAGTGTTGCTCCTGCATTAAGGAGAGGGTCACATTCTTCCTCAATGACGTTGTCTGCAGGGACGAAATTGGCGGTAGATGGTCCTGCCCAGTTCTGCGTGGATGCATCTATTTCAGCTGTTGGGTCTTCGGTGTCTTCAAAAGGATCATAGGTGTCCTGGAGGAATTGTTGCCACAAAAAAGAGACCTGCTCCTGTTCATCAAGATCTATATCCTGATCATCCAACTCATCTTGGCGCACTTCCTCGCTACTTTCGTGCATGTCCTCATCGAGGTTTGCATCAAAGCTATTGCTATACGACTCGTCTACCCTCTCCTCCAACCACTTCTCTGACAGACGTGTCTGCAGAGCTAAACGGCGCTGTTTCGCTGTCATCTGCGACATCGTTTCTGCTTGGACAAGCTCTATTTGAGTGGGAGCAGGCTCGTCAACGTCCATAGCGTCCATGTCGATGGGTTTAACAACCAGTTTTCCGTGTCTATACCATACACACCGTTTGGCCGTATTCATATGGTTGTTGAGCCCTTGTCTTGTCTGAAAGGAAAGGAGGCAGACCGGACAGGTTAGGTTGCCAACGATATCTGCATCAAGACACATCTGTATCTCCTGTATTCGTTCTTGTACTTCTGCATCGGTTGTAGGAGGGGGTAGAATATTTGCGTCATCCGGTCTCGGACGCTTGGAACGCCGTCGTTTTGCAGCTAGACGTTGAGCCTCAGTTTGGACACGGGGCGGCATGATGGTAAGGAGTAAAGCTATGGTAAACTTGTCCTACCCACTATATGGGACCTGGGCGATGGTCAGCAGGCTCTTGACATGAGAAAGGGTGAACACACATGAGAATGTAACGTTCTCAAGTCTTCTAAAGGACTGAGTCGACGGAGGGTGTTGGAGAAGGTGCCGCATGAAGGGAAAGGGTTGAGGTGGTCTTTTACTAAAAGACCACCCTGGCATCCCAAAGGAAATGCCATACAGATAGCAGGGGATATCAGTGGTCGGATTTGAGAAAAGGTGAGAGTGGGCTTTCAATAAAACACCACCCACTATGGCGATGGTCAGCAGGCTCTTGACATGAGAAAGGGGAACATACATGAGAATGTAACATTCCTCTAAAGGACTAAGTCGACGGAGGGAGGGTGTTGGAGAAGGTGCCGCATGAGTGGATGGGGATTCGGTAGAGGGTTGAGGTGGTCTTTTACTAAAAGACCACCCTGGCATCCCAAAGGAAATGCCATACAGATAGGGAATTATTGCACACCTGGACGGATTTGAAAAAAGGTGAGTGGGCTTTCACTAAAACGCCACCCTGGCATCCCAAGGGAAATGCCATATGTAAGTAGGGGAGTCGAAGGTGGTTGGAAGTCATGGGAGGATCACGTGGATCCTCCCGGACCGGGACTCAAGTTAAAGGTTGAACTTCCAACCAGACTCAAATTAGTACTATTGTCAGTACTTAGTTTAATATTCTACTGAGATGGACCCTCAACGAAATTAACAAGTTTTCTCAGTCTTGACCACTCGCTCAGCGCCTCCAAGTCTAATCAATCAACGCCATCTAATATTGAATAACAGATATAAATTAATTTTTCACTACATGACTTCATCTACTGCACACTAAAACAATGTTCGAGATGTCATACAAGCGGAGGCAACCTGAAAATATTAAGCGCACGGCAGGGATTTGTGATTATTGCTTACTACATTCTACGATCTGTAGATCAGAGTTTAGCACAAGAGGGGGATATATGCAGAAAGTCTTACGGTTAGGAGGGATAGATTGTGAGACGAGAATTGACAATGACTGTGGGTTCGTTGGCCAAGCAAGGTGCCAAGAAAGGGTGAGATGCGCGTTTTGCCAACGGGCAGGCATTCACGGCACCTTGAGAAAGACGACGAGGTAATATTGCTGCTCGTCTGAAACAGTTGTGAAAGATCTGTGTGTATGAACTCGCAATCTCGTTCTCCAGTTCATTCAGATCGTTTAATGTCCACTTCAGCTTATCAGCAACTCGGGCGATCCAGCCATGCGCATTCACCCAACGCCACTTTGACATAACCCTAGCCATCGAAAAGAGATAATGAGCTTGTTCTTGCATCGAATTACTCGCAATTCCATGGTTGGCAGTTGAAAGAGACGGAACTGAGAAGGCACCGTCAGGAAAACAGGCCATAAGGGATTCGTGAACGTTTTGGTCATTTTCGTAGGGGGTACTGCGTCTGCAGCGAAAATCTAGAGCTTGGAATTTGTATTGAAAATTAATCTCTGCTAGCTCCCAGAGAATTTGTTTGAAATGCTGTTCATTGAGACTCTCGAAGTGAATGCCGTGCCACGAAGACTCTAGACTGTCAAGATCGATGGTCTCCTTGATCTGAATCTCCGACTCGGAGCTGTGAGCTGCACTGTCACTGACTTGGAGAAGAGGCATCGCATCCTGCCATTTCATTGTGTGTTCTCCTGGCTCAGTGTTTTTGAGACTGGCTAAGTACCGTGAGGCCAAAAGGACATTCCAAGCCCTGCCATGTTTGGGTACTGCACTGCCGTTCAAAGCAAGACGAAAGAGAAGTAGAGGGCGGTACTTCAACCACGAGCAAAAAAACGCCACTGATTTGTCCTCTTTCTCTGTCGAGACCATGAAAGCAGGCTCAGGGACAACATATCCTGCATCGCTGTTCAGTTGTTCGTAGTAGAATTGAGAAGGGTCAGTGTCAATGTTGAGCTGAGCTCGCTTCCAAGCTTCTATAGGGGGAGGATAGAATGGACAAACGGGATCCTCAAATTTACTACGAGGGACGTGTTTGAAGCGCTTTTGTCCTTCTGAGTAAAGCTAAGGAGATGTCGATATAAACGAAAATGACTTACTAATCGACGTAGACTTCTTAAGTCGTTGTAGTCGAGTTAATGCACGGAAACTAGATTGGGTCCGACCGGGTGAAGCGAGTGGTGTGAGACGTTGGGGAACTATATTGACATGGAAGGGATCTGGAAATCGAATACAATTACGTCCATGAGATTTGATTGACTTGTAATTTTTCCGACTGGAAAGAGGGCCCTGGTAGATAGGTGGACTGTCAGGGAGCAGATCATCAACCGACAGATCCAATTCCTGAAAATGACGCATTTGTATGATTTCTTTAATGCGAATTTTTCCAACCACGGCATCAGTGGGATGTATCAGCCAATGCCTTATGCCTATCGATTGAAACTCCTGGACATGTTGGATATTGTTCACATATGCACCGATAGAAACTCGAGGGGTTTCACTAGGAGTAAGGGCCAAATAGTCGAGGTAAGCCTCCATTTCCAACAGCATTTGCTGTACTGCTCTAACTGTTCGACAAATTGAACGAAATCCCATAGACAGACACTCAAGTCGATTGAAAAGGGCACCAATTTCGAAAAGGAATTGTCTGAAAAGCCCCGTCTCGATGTGGTCGCGGGCATGTAGAGGAAGGCAGGAGATGCATTCCCGAAGACTTTTGTCAAAGGAAAACAACTGGGAAAGTACGCTTGGACTGAGCTTACCGAAACCGCTGATATCTGCGCTGTGGTGGATAAAATCCCTACCGCTGTCAGGGAGCATCCACAAAAAGGAGCGGTTGTTCTCATAAATATCTTCTTCTCGGCAATGAATGAATGGCAGGTGGGGTAGTGAGGGAATGTACGGCTGTGGCCATACGAGAAAATCGCCGTCACCAAAGTAGAAATCCTTTTTCTCTCGCACTTCGCGTGCACCACCAAGCGGGGGTGCAGGAATAAAGTCACAGTCTGTTGTTATACAGTTGAGATTGTCATTGAGGATGGCGACCAGACGCGCAGAATCTGAAATGCAGGGTTAATGATCACTCATTTTTTCCATGAAGTCGTTTACCAAGTGTTACATCGTCTGTATCTACAGAATTGACTAAGAGAAGTTTAGGATTTAACAGAAGCTGTTTATGTGTCGGCTGCATCAACAAGATGATCCGACAGGTAACCTGAAAGGAGATACCCTGAAGTATTGTACAGCTGGTTCAAGTTGTACAGCTGGAGAAAAAAAGTTGATTTAAAAGGGTTAACAAGGGAGGGGAACTTACTGTTGAACGTTGAATTGAAGAGGTTGACTTTGCACATCAACAAAAGAAGCCTGGTGTGACTCCGACGTGGAGCAGGCTGAATGTTGAACCTGTGACACTGTGACTTCCTCACCACTGACTCTCACCTTGCGTATTCGGGTTTCCCTTAGGGACTCCAAAAAGGTGTCTTTTTGACACCTTTAACCATCCTGGATGCCTCCACAGGGCCCCAGGACCTTTCGTTGCCATAAAAGGTCCGCATAATGAGATTGTTTTACGAAAATTTTTGTATCGCCAATGTTAGCATCTAATCCATCCACCGTTTGAAATCGTAACTATTCATTCACTTTAGGTGTATCCGCAGAATACCCAGTACTCTTCAGCTCAGTACTCTCTGTCCACGAGAGCCTATCTAGATCAGACCTTTACCGATGTCAACGATTGAAACAGAGCCACTCTTCCTGGTTCAGCTTCTCTCTGTCCCACTGCCCACGCTACCGCACCATCCTCAACAGTCAGGTCAGCTCTGTCCTCACATCTTGCCCTCTCGGGTTTCCCATAGGGACTCCAAAAAGATGTCTTTGACACTTTTCACCATCCTGGACGCCTCCTCGGGGCCTCAGGATCTTCCGTTACTGTTTCAGTGTACCGATTGTCTGGCTTGAGCCGTTCGATGCTTCATTTCGGCGGACCCGTGTACATTTTCAGCTCTTCAGCTCTTCAGTTAACTCGTTTTGCGGTCCAATGGGGGTTTTGAGCTTTTCAAGCTCGGAATCCAGCGATCGTATAGCTCTGGTTGGAAGTTAGGGTGCTTCTTATAGTTCATACCTCATGATTCGGCGAATATAAGACGGCAAATCGAAATATGAAAGCGACCGTCTGATTGGATGACGGAGCAGGTAAGCATTACTTCTGACTTGACCATTGCTGAAGATTATAAGTTATACATTCATTTCCCTGCTATCTATGGAGCTATAGAGATACTCGCATTCGTTTTATCGAATAACTCCTATCCCATTCATCTCGGGTTTTGTACTGAGTCTCAACTTAGCGACGTACGCTCACCGGGACCAGAAAGACCTTCACGCATGCATAGTTCTCGACATGGGGAGAACACGGGATAGGGCAAGGTCTCGTTCTGTACAAATCACGCCACAAAAATGGGGGAGATGTTGCTTTTTTTTCATCGAAGAAACAAAACATTTCAACTTGCTATTTCCTAGATTCAGGGTTCTTTAGTACCATAGCACGCAGCTGGCGAGGGAGCTGAGATAGCGCAGGTCAACTGCATGGCTGGTGTGACTTGCCATGTGATTATTGAACTTAAATTGGCGGAAATATAGATATCGCTTTCTTCAGTCTACGACGACCTTGCCGCTTTCAGCCACTCTTTTCCAAACAAATCTACGGTACCCTTACATTCTTTGAATCTTCATAACCATCCAGAGTAAGCCTCACTCATTGTCGCAATGCTGTTGTCAATTATCTTGTCATGGCTTAGGCAATGCCTAAGTCTAGGACAGCACCGCCGGGATTCAGGAGCCACAATCAGAACGTTGCCACTGAGGTAAAAATTAGCTGTACCTTGCATTGGGTCTTTACTCTCCATAGATCCCTGAGGACACTAATGCCACTCAGGGCGTAGGTCAATCTCAAGCTCCTACTCCTGCACAGGCAAACGAGCAACGTCCTAAAAGAAAATCTGTTCCCAACCTCAGAAGACAGGATGGGGCAGCGGGCCCAACATCTGTAGCAGGAGTCAAAGCTCCCTTTCCGATTTTCTTCAACAGTGCTATCCGTCCATTGATAACAGAAGAAACCGATATCGACACTCTCGCCAATAAAGCTATCAAGGTAAGCTACTGTGTTGCATAAACTGACACTGAATACTTTTCTGTACAGGCTTCCAAAGTTCAGAAAGGCGAGTTCGCATTTACTTACAAGGGTCAAAACTACGTTAGCGAACTCAAGTCGACTTCTGATTTCTCAAGATGGATCAAATTCATCAAGGATATTTACTGTGGAGGCCAGTTTGAACTCATTCGGAGGCCTTCTCAAGCGAACTCTCAATCTCAAGTATCCACACCTATAACAGCAACAGCGTCTAAACCTGCACCCGCATCTAAACCTGCACCCGCATCTAAACCTGCACCTAAACCTGCACCCGCATCTAAACCTGTAACCACATCTAGACCTGCACCTATGCCCAAGCCGGCAACAGCAACTACGGCTACACCCACGCCTAGGCTGGCAACTGCACCTGCACCCCAATCTGCGCCTGCATACAAGCAGCCTGCAACCCATAAGCAAGCGGCAATGCCAAGCGTCTCGGAGGGCGGAAGTGTAGGGCCACAAAGTAAGCAACATAAGTCAAACATCTATCGATACTCATAAAGATACATCTGAAGCAGGAAGTCGGTATTCATTAATCATTCTAATGATTCGAAACACTCAGACCATGTATAGAGAGGAGACCACTTCAGCGAGAATACGCCGTAATCTTCCCTCAGGTACGTTATCTAAGTCTTCCTATCGTTTTTTGCTTCATTATTCCCAGAAGGATGTAGAATTCTTCCAGCAGCACGCTGCAGCAATGCCATCTCGGCTGTCACAAAAATTTCAGGCGAGTGCTCAGCCCGATCCTTCGCATGATGAGGTCTTTGATCAAGGTATCGTCCCTTTATTAACTACTATCCCCTTCTAAGTTGTTTAAAGGGTTTCAACATCAGACTACGAGAGATATGAAGGATGCAAGCAACGTCCAGGAGGATATGAACGACATCCGAGAGAATACGAATGTCCAGGATCTCTTTGGCAGCGAAGAGTATAGAGATCTGTCTGACTCTGACGGTAGCCCTCCTGGCAGCCCCATAATCGAAGAAATTGGACCTGAGACGCCTCCTGAGAAAGCGAAGAAAAGTAACAAGGCAGTGAAAGTACGTGTCCTTTACTTTCACTTGCAAAAGTAATAAGACAATAGCGCCCGTTGGGGGATATTCAAGACAATCAGGTAAGAAATCACTTGTACAATAAATGCTAATATGTTCACTTAGATTACCGCAATCTCTCCGCTCAAAAAAGGGCAGAAATGGAGCAGTCTACCGCTCACCCCTTCCTGAAAACAACCCCACAAGAAGCTGAGCGTCGCCAAAGAGAGTGAGAGAGATCAAAACCCCGACAGGGCTATCTATGATGATGATGAAGAGGACAGCGAAGACGAAGGCAGCGAAGACGAAGAAGCCGGAAAGGGGAAGAAAGGAGCTCAGAAAGTTACGGAGAAGGCTCTCAGGCAATCCGGCATACAGCGACTTGTCAATTTGGGCAAGTTTGGGAAGAGAGTAAACCAAGCGTACGCTATACTGGAAAATGCTTTTCCAGATGAAGACGACAGCGACATCTTGAATCGTCTCTGCCAAGCAATCGAAAACCTCCCCCAAGACTCTCCTCCCGCCAAGGCAAAAAAGTCGATGTATGCTAAGGCGTACAACGATCTTCTCAATTCAGGCAACCACAAGCTTATGTGTTCGCTGTGCAAATTTGTAAGTCTCATGGAGGCTAGATCACTTACTGACCTACCACCAAAGGTCTGTTATCCTGTTGGAAGATTTAGATCGGACCTCAAGCGATTGAGTGTACCCTTGGTGACCCAATTTTACGGACTAGGTGAGATTTCATTTAGTTGTAGAGTTCGACTTTAAATCTCTAGATAAACGCGATCCGGAGCAAGTGTCTTTGGACATTGACTTCCTTCTGTTTCGAAGTCTGTTCAGTCAAGATGATGTTGATCTTAAAGTAAGCCATACATTGCAATCTTCCTACGTACCTGACGATTTAGGCACGTAAGGGCCCAGCCAAAGACATTCCTTTCTCCACAACCCTCATCCCTTCTATTATTCGCCTTGTGATGTCTATGAAATTGAACCCTACTATTCATATCACGCTCAAAAATGTTCGCAGTCCCCCCAAGTCGTTGGTCTGTCTTGCCCATACTATGGTAAGCAACGATACCCATGTTCCACTCTAATATTGTCCTAGATAAAGAACGTTGTTGAAGAATACAGATTTGGGACTTATCAAGCACTCTTTTTCACTGCGGAACATTACGGCCCGGAATACCATGAAGCCATGCGTACTTACAATAATCTCACCGAAGACACTCCTGTGTATATG
Organism: Megacollybia marginata; assembly: GCA_003313965.1. Taxonomy (NCBI): domain Eukaryota; kingdom Fungi; phylum Basidiomycota; class Agaricomycetes; order Agaricales; family Porotheleaceae; genus Megacollybia; species Megacollybia marginata. Next base: position 10,194 of record QLOY01001296.1, read on the forward strand.
AAGTATATCAACCGTCTGATTATGGAGCAAGCTTGGTATATCGATCTCTACTAATTTACTCTTGCTGATCATTTAGGGGTCCTACCCAAGGGGGTGCCGGAAAAAAAATTAAGTACCAGACGTCGATTAAATTTTTAAGGCCCTACCGAGGGAACCTACCTACCTGAGGGTCACGTGACTTGCCTAATATGGTAACTCCGCTCACCGCCCATACCCGCCTTTGTTTGGTCTTTGCCCCCATCAAGCTGTCTCCCAAACTGTTACCTCTAGTGAGTTAATATTAACAATATGATACATTATAGTTAACATCTGGATCTATACTAGTCATATAATCAATGTCGAGCCCCAAAATGGCTGTCGGGATATATTTAGACTAGTTTGGCAATGCGCAAACATATGTCCAAATCAGACACCTGGAGTCTGTGCCCTTGCTGTTCTGTACAGCTTATATGGTTTAGAGGCCTTTTGGATATGTTATATTGACATTACAGGCCATTTGGGACATATGTTAAGAAAAATTTTTAGAGCCTTCGACCTGGACCTACCTACCAACATCCGGTCCGGGATTTTCGGTCCGGTAGCCCCTTGGTCCTACCTTCACAGAGAGACCGCAATTCACCAACTTAGATCTTGATTATCTCAACGAAATTGGAGATTTCCATGCGCAAGACAATTCCCGAGACGACGATGCAGTCGCAGATGAAGGTCACCTGGATATTCTCGAGTATGCAGATGGTTCCGATGCCGCCAGCGATGTTCAAGTTGCCGGTGATGATGCTCAAGTTGATGATGACATTCAAATGACCGCTGATGATGTTCAAGTCACCCCAGGGAACGCCAGCATTGTGGAATCGACTGTTGACGAAAACGTTGATGCAGATGCAGATTCGGGCATGAATTGAGTACAGAACATGAACACAGGTGAGTAATGTTAGTGCTCCCTACCTTGTCTTACGTAGATACTGCTCTATAGCATATACCCTCTTATACCAGCACCCTTACCCAGCTCAATCTCGTTTATTACTCTGTCGTCTACTCTATGTTGCTATCCGTAATAATGATCTATTTTGCTGCTCACTGCTTACTGTGTGCTTGTGCGGTTATGTTTCGCTACAACTCCGACGCAACTTCGACGCAACTTCGAAGCGACCTGGACCAACTTCAACCCATCCCAACTCACCCTCAATCTACCTTGTCGCCTCTTCATACCTGCCCTGCCTTACTTGGGAGCGACTTCAGGACATCCTTGTTACCTCCTTATCCTGTCTCCAGAATATCCGGAAGGCAACCCGGGGTGTCCCCCCCAGTCTTTTGTTTGTAAACTAGGGCCCTGCACATACCCGGGTCACCCCTAGTGTCCTGAGTGTCCTGGTACGTCCTGGGTAGACCCCCATAGGTCCCGAGACATCCCCAGGACCAGGGCACCTTTTTCCTGATGTTTTCATGGACTGGCATTGTGACTGGTGGAAGGAGAAGGCAAGAACGAACACAGTGGGTCTGGAGAGGGGTCTAGAGGAAGGTCGGGCAGCGTATGCGTATCGACAGGCAGCGTTGCGCGAGGCATTGAGCGCACATGCATCATATCTGTTCCGACTGGCGAGCCAGTGGATGAAACAGGGTGTTCACTCCAAGGACTGCTTATGGTTTCAGAAAGAAGTCAAACTGGAAGAGGCACCGAGAAGCATTTTTTTACGCGTTTACGGAGTTGGTGCAGAGATATCGATAGCAAACGATGAGCTGCATGGATGGGAGGATGGATGGATTCTGGGAGACTACCGGCAGGAGGAGCTCTGATGCGGTATGTGGCGCATAGTGTGGAATTATCATTGCACACTGCTGGGATTATTGTACGGATTAATATTCTACAGTATGCAGATTATTATCCTACACTATGTGAATTATTATCTTACACTGTGTGGATTATTATTTTACACTCTGCGGATTATTATTTACACTTTGTGGTTTATTATTTTACACTCTGCGGATTATTATCTACACTTTGTGGTTTATTATGGCACACAGCAAAATAGAACAACGTATTCTCTTGCATGATACCGATGTGCAAGTACACTCAGAATTATAATAAATTTAGCCTGGACGGCTGGCAGGATTAATCTGATTTATGAGCCTCAAAAGGTGATGATCTTGTCATTCTTGAAAACCCGCAGGAACGCTCAGTAATTCCCACGGACACTCTTCACAATGCCGACCATCAGTCTCGCAACTATTCCACTAGAATTGAAGAAAGAGATCGTTTCTCATGTGGACACACATGCAGATGATTGGTGCGTTGGCAGATCTGCTCAGCCTAGCATTAACCTGCAAATTGCTGAGCGCGGTGACGGTTCCAGATCATCTCCATTATCGAGAGATTCACTCTCATCTTTGCAATCTTCCGCTCTGGGATTGGCTTTCTGGACAAGGGAGCCATTTGGCCTCTAACATTCGCTGTCTGGAGATAATAACACCCAATTTCGACGTCGAAAATACCCTCTCACCGCGCGGCTATGAGCGCGTTGATTTTTTCGGTACTTTACGTCTACCTGCCAATGTCGGTCATCATGAGGATCAGCCCTCCTCGGAACTCACGTCTCGGGAGACCGAGGCACAGCTTCGTCTAGTATCAGCGTTACGCCATATGTCGCGTCTGTCACGATTTCGGTGGTGCCGGTATCTGCGCCCGTCTATTAGCCCAGACAATGATATCTGGGATACGTTACTCAAACTGGGCACCATAAAGGAGTTGGAGTTAATTGACAATTGGACCAAGTATTCATTGGACTTGGGTGGCGGGGATATAGAGCCGATAGTTTGGTTGGAACCGGTGCGTTGCAAAAAGCGGTTGGCATTCTTTGAAAACTTCTTTTAGTTTTGCCGCTTCAATGGACTGTCGAAGTTACACATTTGGACAACATTGAATATCACCGGCGTTGCAACTGTTTTTGAACTGGGCGCCTTCGAGGCAATGTTGTTATCGAACGTGGGACTCCAGGTACACACTGCCCAAATCTCACATTCATGACTGATTTCTTCTGGACAGGAACTCGTTCTTGAAATCAGCCTTTCTCCTGGTGTAGAAGAATTCGAGAGCGTGGATGTCGACTCCCTTCTCTCAAAAGCACGCTGGCCAAAAATAAGATCACTGATGTTTGTTTGCGGTATGAGTTGCACAGCACCAGTGCTCTCTCGCTTCCTATCTGCCCACCCAACAATTGAAAAACTCGCGCTCGGTCGCAACATGCCTGGCTACAGTTGGCGAGATTTGGATGTCCCCGAGGGATCTCTGCCGAATCTCCATCATTTAGAATGCCCCTCTTATACTGCAGCAGCATTAATGAGAAATCTGCTGCCCAGCCAGCTTGAGGCCCTGATAGGTGTCGAGCTGCATCGGTCCCTTAATCCGACTCAATACTACATTCCTGATGACTGGGATGAGGATGAAATTGTTGTATCGCCCTGGAGAGAATTGTTTATGAAACACCTTCGCAGTCAATCATCTCTGAAACGCATTGGTCTTGCTCATATCGACGGACTTGACGATATGGAGACCCTTGCGAGTCTCTGTCCACAGCTGCGTGCAGTCGAGATTGAGCTCAATCTACCTGGATTCTGGAATACAGGTATCCAAGGACAAACACCGTCTCCCATGCCGGCAAGTAGATTTGATTGCAATTACCCCTCTTAGGCTTTCTAGGCAAGCACATGGTGCGGATTGTTCCCCCCTCTCTTGAAGTGATTCGTGTGTCCACGCGGGATAACCTGAATCTGGTGTCATTGGATCTTCAAACCTGGACAGCAAAACCGATGACGCTAGACAGAATTAAAAAGAATGATCTCGTTATCAAAGATCTTGCAGCTAAATGTCCCAACTTGCGTCTGCTCATTTGGCTGAATCCCGATTTCTATAAAGTAGTCATCATTAGAATAAAGAATGGTGTTGCGTGGATCATTCGAGGTGGCAAAGAATCTGAGGAGCAGTTTGTTCGGGCTGGTGAAGTAGTATATGGTCTAGGATCATAGTTTTAAAATAAAATTCAACTTCAAGTGGGCAAGGGGATTCCGGCTTTGTAATAGGTAATACCGGGTCTATTTTTTTCTAAGGGCAGCATCCGTATGCTGCAGAAGCCGTCTCCCAGCAATCAGCAGCTAGAAAGGCATTGTTCTTTGATCAAAAAGAACGAGTGTTTTGTTTGACGACCCGGACATTCCTCTACCAGCATTACAGATCCAAGTTACATCCCCTGCTCGCACCTCTTGTTTCTGAGGCCCATAGGGTTCTGGCCACTCTTCGTAATATGTATACTAAGGCGGAGGAATTTTTTCCCATTCTCAGCGTCTTAGCTTTCAAGGGCATCAAGACATGATGGCGTCGATGAAAGACCTTGTTGGGGCTGCCACTGGCTTAAATGATGTACAGTTCGTCTGGCTTGGAGAGTGGGGAAGCAATTGCTCGAAGAGGAGAGGAAAGGTGAGGAGGAAAAGAAAAGGAAGCGGCAGGAGGAGCAGGTAGCGGAGCAGAAACAGAAGGATGAGGTTGGAGAAGCAAGACCAGGCGGAAGAGCAAGAGCAGCCATGTAGCAGAAAGTGACATATTCAGTGTCGCGCTCTATTTGTGATTGTGCCCTTTGCAGAAGAAATACAGCTGATTGGCTTGGGGCTTCATGTCACAGTGTCGCAAAATGTTCGGATATAGGGAGCAAATAGACTCTCACCTCACCGACCTCACATTTGCCAATTTTCAGTCTGGGCCGACTTGAAAAAGGCTCCGTTTCCTATTTCTGGAAAATTATAAAAGTGGCCGGAACCCTTGACCAAGTTAACAGCGGCATTGTAAGAGCACTCGTCAAACTAAGCTATCGAAATGAGAGTCAACCTGCTCGCTGGGATAAAGGCGCGCGAGGCTGAACTGGCCGCTGAAGAGGATGAGCTTGCCGACATAGCACAACTCAAGGCCAAACTCGACTCTGTGAGGCTTGGGTTATCTGACTTGCATGAGAAGTCCAAGCGCTTTCGCGGCAATTATTATTCGAACCGTCGACGACAAAGGGCGTAATGCGCTCGAGGAGGAGTTCAGAATTGCGATTCTGGAGATTTCATAGGGCAAATACCGCGCTAGGAGAAATCGTTGAATTTGTGTATAAAGCCGTTCAGCATGACCGTGTCGGAGTAGCAGTTCCATTTATAGATGTTTGCACTTGACCTCTGCGGTCATGTCGACGATATCGACAGCGCTGCGAAACTTCAAGGAGCCCAATAAGGACCAGCTCACACAAATCTTCTTCTCAATTCCGCCGTCCGAGTCCCTGTCTCCTAATGATGTCTCTGAGAAGTCGCAAGCCGTGGACTTGGAGAAGATGGACATCAATGCCGTGCTCAGTCTAGGCTCTCAAGGCGACGAAGAGTCCTACGTAGGTCATTTAAACTAGCCAATACACATGAAAGAACACATATAGGCTGGCAAACTCCATCTTATTCCCCCGTACCTTGCATTTGCCTCCTTAGACAAGAAATCCGTCCGCTTTACAATACCCCTCTCTACGATCCGTCGTGTTGAACGCTTGAATGCTCGTGCAGGCATCTATGCGCTCAGTCTTTCACTCTGGCATGGAAGCAAGATCGTAAGTTATTCAATTCTTCTTGCCCGCGTTCCTTGTTGATTCGAAATGTTTAGGTAGTCCAATTAACGTCCCTCCGTCCAACAGCTGATCTATTCTGCTCACTTCTCCGTGAAGCTCTTAAAGTCGAGTTGCAGAAGGGACAGATGAAGACCGTCAAGATCTTCGTACGGACATGTTATTCCGAGGTTCTTGTAAGCGAAGGAGACGAGAAGGTTTCTATTGATGCCGACGGAGAGCCTGAAGGCGAGGATGAGGAGACACAGTATCATGGTGGCTTGGGATTGAAGTTCAAGTTTCCCGGGGATCCCAAAAAGTATGTGGTATCAGCCAATACAGCTCACAAGCTGACATCTGATAGATTGCGGGAAGCATCCAAGATCAAACTCTGGACAACGTATCTTAAAAGTGCGCTCCCTCTTTGTATTGCAACCCCCTAAATTCCAACAGACCACGGTCGCAACCTAACCCTCCTCCGCTACCCCCAATGCACCCGTCTAGTTCAGGTCGGTCTTCCAAACCGTCTCCGCGGTGAAATGTGGGAAACCCTCTCTGGCTCAATCTTTCTTCGCTACGCCCATCCAGGATTCTACTCTCGTCTCCTCGAGGAAAACAAAAATCGGATAACAACCTCCACAGAGGATATCGAAAAAGATCTTCATAGGAGTTTACCCGAGTACGCTGGGTATCAGAGTGAAGACGGCATTGGAGCTTTGAGGAGAGTTTTGAGAGCCTATTCGTTTAGGAATTCTGAGGTGGGGTATTGTCAGGCTATGAACATCTTAGCTGCCGCAGTTCTCATGTGGGTATCCCCAGTCTCTCCTTCTTTATCATCAGTTGACGACTGTCGGGCAGTTACATGTCGGAAGAACAAACCTTCTGGTTGTTAGAAGTTCTTTGTGATCGTTTGCTACCAGGCTACTACTCTCCCTCCATGCACGGGACTCTTCTGGACCAACGCGTGTTTGAGAGTTTGGTACAACGATGTCTACCAATGATACATGAACATTGTATGGATGTTGATGTTCAGCTGAGTGTTGCTTCGTTGCCTTGGTTCCTTAGTCTGTAAGTCTTTGCGTCGACGGGACGCATGTTTTGATCCAATTGAACCAGATTCATAAACTCGATGCCAATGGTATTCGCTTTCCGAATCGTAGACTGTTTCTTTTGCATGGGTCCAAAAGTTCTTTTCCAAGTCGGGTACGCCACCTCACTCCCTCTCTCCCATCTAATCCAACCCCCACCAGTTTAGCAATCTTAAAAATCAACGGTGAAGCCCTCCTTAAAATCCAAGACGACGGTGGCTTCCTAAACCTCATGCGAGACTACTTCTCCTCTCTCGGCGACTCCGCTCACCCAAACTCAACGGATCCCCGCGCAAGAGCCATAACCCGCTTCCAAGAACTTCTCCTCATCTCCTTCCGCGAGTTCTCAGTCATCACAGATGAAATGATTCTTTCCGAAAGAAAACGTTTCCGTTCGGAGATTGTTCACTCCATTGAGAGTTTCTCAAAGAGAAGCGCTGTGAGGAATCTCAAGACTTTGGAGAGATTTAGCAAAGAGCAGGCTGGGTTGGTTTATGATGCGTTGTACAGGGCTATGTGTCTTGCTCCGCCACCGTTGCCTGTTGTGCCTCCGGCGAGGTTGTTGGATGCGCATGGACAGGAGGAGAAGCCTGACACTAGGATCGAGTTGAAGACGTTCCAGGTGTTTTTGAGTGAGATTGCGACGTGGGCTAGGGATGATAAGATTGTTAGGAATGGCTTCCAGGTATTTGTTTTTGGGTTGTTAGGATATCGAACTAACGGTGTTGTAGCAACGTATAGACCGTTCGATTGCCGAACACGAGTTTATAGACCGCCTGTTCTTCTTTTGGGATACATCCCATTACGGCGCGCTTTCCTTCCAAGATCTCATTTCAGGGTTGGATGGCGTGATGTTTAATGATTTGATGGAGAATATCGAGTGGTTTTTCAATTTACATGATAAGAATAAGGATGGGTGGCTGACTAGGGATGAGGTGTTGACTTTGAGCGAGTCGTTTTTGGTGAGGACCTCGAGTTTTCTTTTAGTCTCGGTGCTGATACCCACGTAGTTTATATTCCGATTCGAAGTCGGGGATGCTTACCTTGGAGCTATTAGTCGGTTCATGACTAACGCGTTTGAGTATGGGGATGCACTGCTCCCGACGCCTGAGGGTGGACAGACTGAAGAGGTCTCCAATAATCAACCATACCTGAATCTCGCTACGTACGTGTTCCTGTTTTCCCATTGCTCCCACTAACTCGGAAGTATATAGTTTCCGTATGGTGGTCCTCGCAGAGGAAGTCCTCGAATCCTTTTTCGCAACAGACCTCTCTGCTTCCTTCCGTCTCGATCCAATACCAGAAGAAGAACTTCCTCCACTATCGGCTGGTGGTTTACTTGGTGATCTCTGGTCAACTATTGCGACGGATACCAATAAGAAGATGTTTAATATGTTCACGGATGAAATCGGGAAGGCAGTTGGGAAACATCAGGTACGTTCCTGCTTACCCTAGTGCACGAAAGCTTACCACCTTCGTTATGTAGGTCACACACAAACCCTCAATCGGGAGATACACCAAACTCGAAGAACCCAAAGCTCGAGAATCCTTACTCTCGCCTTCAATGCGACATTCGACATCCAAGAGCTCGCTCAAGAGTTCAAGCACGACGAGTACATCAACGCTGGCACCGTCGCCTTCATCTAAATCATTCTCCATATCCACCAAATCAGATTTCTTAATCTCTCCTTCATTCTCTGAAGAAACCGTATCGCCTCAATCACCCCAAAAAACAGCAGATGTGACGGGTGCGATGTTGAATCGGATGTCATTGGCTCAAGCTGCGCTTCTCGAAGAACGCACGCCTTTCGCCATTGACGATGCCAAAGATGAAGACGAAGATGACGAGTTTGGGGATGAATTAGATGGGGAAGTGACAGATGATCAGGTCATGGATGAAGTGGACGCTTTCCTGGAAGCTCATGATTCAGGGCTTACGGATGCGGATCAGCAAGTTGCGAAAGGTGAGGTTCAAAAAAAACACGCAGACCAACACGCGCTGATACAGATCGTATTATTTGTCCAGATTTATTGAAAGCGGAGCCGGTTAAATAAGAAGCGACTAATCGTTTCAATTGATGGTTGGCAGACTAGTACAAATTTTGCTGTATCATAGATCGGGTAATAGATAGTAGTAATTCTACACTGAATCTTCCCATATTCGTATGGAACGATCAGCTTGTAGAGAACCTGTTGCTATCATATTTTGTATTGGGTGGGTCTAGGGACGATTGGTTCAATGGGGATGAGATCAAGAACAGGGGTACTTACGGCTACTGCCACAACAACATCCCTATGACCTTCCAACACCTGAACGATCTGCCTCGTTTGAAGATCCCAAATGTAGACATTATTATCTTCGCTTCCTGAAACGATCCACTTGCCACCTGTTACACTAAAACAGGCACAGATGCAATACCTGGAATTCGAGTGGCCTGTATAAGTCTTGAGCACATGGGTACTCTGGTAATCCCACAGCCGAATGGCGCTATCATGCGCTGTAGATAGGATGTATTTCGAGTTTGGAGAGAACTGAACGTGTTGACATATTCCTGTTTTTACTTCTGCAAGAGTTTTGAGACATTGACCATCGGCTGTATTCCATATTCGGCTAAGTGACACAAACGCTCATTAGTTTTTCAAAAAAGGGCTGATGGGAAGACTGACATTAGACCATCCAAGGCACAAGACACGATTAGAGTGGCGTCTCTGTTAAAGTGTACGGCTGTTACGAAATCGATGTGAGCCTTGATTGTTTTCATGCATTTTCCTTCGTATCGAGTGAGATTTAGGAGATATACGTTAGTGAGATGATAACCTACCTTCTGCGACTTGCCATATTCTTATATCGCCGTCGCATCCTCCTGAAACGAGGAGGTTTGAAGCTTTGTTGTAATTGAGGCAGAATACTTCTTTTGTATGGCCAGTCAGGGTTTTACGAGTCAACCCCTTGGAAGAGGGATCAAATTAGTTGATTGCATGGTGGTTTACGCACTGTGTCAACTTCCCATATACGGATAGTAGTATCATCCGAAGCAGACGCGAGATAAACGCTGTCATCGGACCATGCAACGTCGGAGAGACCAGCAGTGTGTCCAGTGAGATTTTTTATCAGTTTTCCTGTTGCCGGAGACCAGATCTTGACTTCTTTTGAAGCACTGCTGGAAGCAAGAAGAGTTCCATCTGGACTGAACTTTACAGCTGAGAGTGCCTTTTTGTGGCCTTCCAGAACGTGTTTTAGTTTATAATTAGGGCGCTCGCGGTCCTGGATGGCAACAGGTTTAGATGGGGGTACTTCAGAAGCCTGAGGATCATCTTCAGTTGTCTGTGAAGCGGCGTCATCGTCACTGGATGAATCTTGAGGGTCCATTAAAGTCACGTTATCTCGTCGCGACTTTGTTCTTGGAATTTATTCCCAAAACAGTTGGTCTGTGATACAGCATCATTCGATACGCACCCTGCCGATATGATTATCTATCGCTCGTTAAGGCAACGAGGTCCCCGTCTCTGCATGTTATATATCTGGCCCTGTGTCTGTCAATGGCTTCCCAACCAATGCTTTAATGTGCAGCAATCCGCTGGTGGAGACCGCGTCGAAGCGAACGCGGATTGCTACAGAGACTGTGATATCTGGACGCAAGTCGTGGAAGTCACTCAAGGAGAAGAATGAAGCTGTATGGCCTCCTTACCTCGAGGCGGCTTTGATAGAGGGTTGGTTTGATTTTTTGCTTTCTTGTCGACCTGTAACAGATTTCTTAGCCCTGGAAAAGTATCGACCAGGTCGTGGTGGGGACACTCGGATGCTACGGAGATTTCCTAAGCGAAATCGATGGATTTCTGAATACATTCAAAAGACAACAGGCAAGCATCGTACCGCCAAACAAGTGGGCAGCCGTATTCAACAACTAAGGGACACTTGCGAGGAAGCTACGGGTAAGTGAAGACTGTCATTGTTGGACTTGCATTGACCCGTCTTAGTTCTTAAGCTCATCTCCCGCAGGGAATATTCCCCTGAACCAAGTGGCTCACCGCAGTCGTCGAGCACACTTTGGGCTACAGGGTCACCGCAATCGTCGAGCAGTCTTACGGCTACAGATTCACCACAGTCGTCGAGCAAACTTTGGATTACAGAAACCTTTCGATTGTCGAGTAATCTTACGGCTACAGAGTCACCGCAGTTGTCGAGTACGCTTTGGGCTACAGAGTCACCGCAATCGTCGAGCAGTCTTACGGCTACAGAGTCACCGCAGTCGTCGAGCACACTTACGGCTGCAGAGTCACCCCAAGCAGATGTATTACAACTTGCCTCTGAGATCCTTTCCCAGCCTTCTCCCCCTCAAAGACGGGTTACCATTGAGATCGTTCCGTCTGGCGCCTGCACAAGCCCTAATCCAACGGAGGACATGCTGTCGTTCACTTTCGAGCCTAACAGTATGTTGCTTCGACGAGACGAGAATTACCGGCGGCTCACTATCACCACCACTGAACCGCTCTGGTTTCTGAACCCAGCGGTATATTTCACTGTTTCAGAGTGGATCGATCCGCAATTATATGTTTCCTTCTTTCGTGTTTTCCTCGACGACATGCATGTGCATTCGGAAACCTCACAGATCGAGTTGTGCTCCAGAACATACACGGGATATATCTACGGAGCTAAGATGATACCTCAGTATTGGTCTGAGCTTTGTCAAAACTCTGGTGCGGTTCTTCCTTTACTTTATTTGCTTTAGCCTGACATGTGTTACAGACCTGTCACACTGTCAAATCATGCAGGATATCGTTCGTGCCTCTTCTTCCCAGGTTGTTCTGTCGACAGTGTACGACTTCCAACCACGGCTCAATCTGAATCCTTCTTGGTCGTACGACCCATGGGGACAATCCGTTGCATATATGCCGTATCCTTTTTATAATTACCAGTAGTACAATAATAATTCATACAGCTAATAATAGTCGATCAGCAAATATGACGCAGACGTGTGGAACGCAGAAAAGCTATGCCCCTTTGTTTTCCCTCAATCTCTTTCCCATCCTTGTTCAAACTCAAGTCCTCTGACGAAATGCATCTCTGGCACAAACCCGCTTCGGCGCTAGACAAACCAATCGAATCACCGCACTCTCAAAGCCTCCCACATGCATCGAAAGAGGAGGTAATGAGCGGCTTCGACGCCCTCGTCGACCACTCTGAAACGCAACGAGATGTGAGCCACAGTATCCACATGCACGGTACCAACATATTCGAAATTCCATGGATCCACAAGATGATTCCTGGAATTGAAAAACTGGCGGCGGAATATCACTTTGGTAATTTCGTCATCATCCGAGATACGGGCGAGAAGATCTTCGAGAGTATGCCTGTCTATGCTAGGATTGGTATGCATCTCCTTTTCTATGGGAAGGAGCAGCAAAAGTTGCTTGATAGTCAGAAAATTGAGCATTTGCTTAGGGAAAAGTCTATCAAGGTGTGTTGGTTCCGTGTTGGATTGCGAGGCGGTTGATGGTTGGTTAGCAAGGCAAGATATACGACAGTCCCGGATCCGTTGAATCCATCCCGTCCTTTGTAAAGACGTATAAACTCGACTTGGACGAACTTCTCGAGCCAGATGTGAAGGCATACAAGACATTCAATGATTTCTTCTATCGCAAGCTCAAACCCGGTGCAAGACCCGTGCAGAATGCGGACGACCCGCGTGGTGTCTGCAGTGCTGCAGATTGTCGACTGACGGTTTATCAAACCGTTGATCTCGCAAAGAAATTCTGGTGTGTCTGTTACTCCATCTCATTACGGACTAACCCAGGGACGGATAGGATCAAAGGAGACGAATTCACAATCCCTAAACTCCTCAATGTCGATTCAGACTCCTCGCTTGCAAAAGAATTCGGAGATTCCAGTCTCGCGATATTCAGACTGGCTCCAGCAGATTATCATCGCTTCCACTGTCCCATCGACTGTGTTACTGGTGATATAACAAACATCGAAGGACAGTATTACACCGGTACGTCGCCCGTCCGCTTTCAGTCCCAACGGAAGTCGATGTCTCGCAGTCAACCCTCAAGCAGTAAACGAAGTCGATTTCGACGTGTTCACAGCCAATATCCGTTCCATCCTCTACCTTACGCACGAACCAACCGGTAAACGAGTTGCTTTCATCGCAATCGGTGCTCTTCTAGTCGGAAGCGTGAATTGGACAAACGGCGGAACAAAAGGTACAAGAGTGAAACGAGGGGAGGAGTTGGGATACTTTGCTTATGGAGGGAGCACTGTCATCACCTTATTCCCTGACGGCATCATCCAGTGCGTATCCCGTTTTTCTTCTCTTGTGGTTCGTTACTGAGGAGTCCATACAGGTTTGACCAAGACCTGATCGAGAACTCGGAGGTGCCTATCGAGTCCTATGTCAAAGTTGGATACTCGATCGGAAAGACGCGCGAAGCTTAGAGAAGACGTAGGTTGTAAAAGGACGTTACTATAAATATCATGTACGCAATGAAGGTGCGCTCGATTCGAGAGTTTGAATGGTCCGAGGGGATCTGATCCCAGGCTCTCAATGCGATTCAGTGGCTGAACAAGAACAAAAGGAAGGAGGCATGCTGCGTCACCTGGCACTTGATATCTCAATCTTTGTCCCTCAATGCCAGTAGCACTTGATGCCAATTATGTTCATGTGAACCCAGCATATGTCAGCGCATACCAGACATGCCATAGAGCGGAGAAGGAAATCATCGACAAGATTGCCAAATGCTCGCGCGCGACCGACAAAGCTATCTTCGAAAAAGACCTTGTGTATATACGAGTCCTCGGTCACTTGTTCTCAGTTGGCTTGCCAGACATGGCCAAGACCCACGTCACCAAATCAATCTTTTCCTGCACAGACGACAACAAGGCTCTAATCGAACTTGGCATGTTCTACGAGCAGCATTTCATTCGTTCGTGTAAGGCTTTCTTCGTGTCTCACACCGCACCATCAGCTAATTTCGTCATCTGCAAGTCCGCAGGAACAAAGTCCGAACGCCTGCCACTCTCGCCCATCCTTTGATACAACGCAAGAAATGATCCAATATTTGTTAGTTCCAACCCCGACAAACCACCAACAGGCTAAAGACAATGTCAGTATTTCCCTGATTTCTGACGACGGGCCTCCTGCTAACATCGCCTAGGCCCCGATTCGTGATAATTTTCGTTGCATGTTATCTGGGCGGATTGATATCAGCTGCATGGAGAAGAATACGGAACTAGTGCAAGAGGCCGAGGCGAAATCTTTGCAATATGCTATGACAGAGTGTTGTCATATTTTGGCTGACCAGGAGTTGGACGGAGCCAACGTATCGTTCGACTGTTCTTATTCCGATGCATTTACCATTCTTTCAAGCTTCATCATGCCACTAATGCTTGGACAATCATTCGGGCATTTGGCTACACAAATATTCAGGAAGACCTCGCGGGTCAGAATGTGCACTCATTGGCGAATATTTTGACCCTAGATCATGCAATCCATAGGCTCTTTGACCTTTTGAAATTGTGGCTGGAGCCAACGGTGTGTATCTTGCTTCTATTTTCCACAGAAGTTTGACCACGTTAGGATATTCCCAATCGTTACAAAATCGGAACATCGAGTGCTTATGAGATGGTCTTTGGAGTAATGAAGATTCCGCATGAAATCGAGTTTCGATCTTCGCGGCCTGACTTGCCGCTACCTTCAGCAACCTACCTTGGCATCCATGCAGCATGTTGCAAACTTGCGCATATGTCCGGAGAAGCTGACCATATAGAGAAAATGGAGAACTATTCGGATTCATTTAGCCCCGCTGTTCCAAGTGACGAGTTCGCAGCCTGTCTAGCAGCCAAATTGTACGATATTAGTGCATCTGTCGTATCTGAGGGAGTGAGGTGACGTACAACGGTAGGCGGGATCGCCACGGTTCAAATTTAAAACAGAGACATCGCCATTATCGGACGTGACCGTTCAGCGTCGCCATTCAACGTTCACTGGCAACACCGATGCCACGAATCAGGTTTCAGTCTCGCAATCTCTTTTGGTAAACATATATATCATGATGCATAGGACATAGTACATAGGTAATTGGCAATCTAACTTTGTTTTCATCAACTGCGCCACCAACTCCTCTAACCGTAAACATGCAAGCCAGACTTGGACCCCTCCGAATCATCATCATCATCTTCAGTAAGACGGAGTAGATATGCTTTATCAAGGGTCATCTGAGAGCAGATCTGGCCACACTTGTGATCTTGAAAGAAAGATTCCATGCCGTCTCGTCCAAAGTCACCTACACCAGATGTGCTTCAACAAGTCACATCAGAGTGGCCCAGGGTAGAAAGACGTACCCATCCTTTGTGTGTCATTGGGTCGAACAAGGTGAGCCCATCACTATTAACACGAGAAGGAGTCGCTAGAGCCTATGGCCAGCCATGGACATTTTGGATCAGCAAAGGCAATTGAATGGTTGCTTTAGCCGAATGCATTTGACCAAGACCTGATCGAGAACTCGCAGGTGCCTATCGAGTCCTATGTCAAAGTCGGATACTCGATCGGAAAGACGCGCGAAGCTTAGAGAAGACTAAATATTCAAGACAGACGTAGGTTGTAAAAGGACGTTACTCTAACTATCATGTACGCAATGAAGGTGCGCTCGATTCGAGAGTTTGAATAGTCCATGTTTGGATGTCTTCTCGAGGGATTTGATCCCAAGCTTTCAATGCCTGAATATGTGATTCAGCGGCTGAACAAGAACAAAAGGAAGGAGACTTGCTGCGTCAATCTTCTTCAGCAGCTCCAACGACCGTTCATCAGCATTGTCCGTCGCGGCGACATTCTCCTGAAGCGTCGTAACTAGTCTAGTATTGTCTGCTTCCATCTGTACTGCATCAGTTCAAGACTCTAACAAAGCAAAAGTTGAACGCACAGTCGCTAATCGTTCTTGCAACCGAGCCACCTCATCCTCCAATCTGGGAACAGTCCGCGCAGAGACAGCCTGATGCGGCTGAACATCGTCTCTCCAAACATCCCTACCCTTCTCTCCACTCGCTTTGCGTTTGTTAGCTTCGTCGATAATGGCATGTAACGAGTCAATACTATCTCGCACATCGTATTCCCCAAAGAGTCTGTTCAAATCGCGCTGGTGGACGGTCAGGCAAACCAACGAATGGGGGAGACTGGGACGCGTACGGTAACATGCGCTTCGATATACTCTCCGATGGATTTGAACGTCGCAGAAGCACCGTTCTCTTCTTTAACATACAACGGAAAGCATTCTTCGAAATCTTCGAAACTGAACGATCAATAAATTGTGGGTTCCTTGATTTAATGCTTGGACCTACGTCCATTTATAGGCAGCTCGCTGGACTGCGATTTTGAGTGCGGATTGGAAATGGGTGTAGCGGAGACTGCCTTCTTCGTTGTACAGATCTACGGGCTTTTTTTGCTTGGTGGTGGACGACATGAGGAAGGAAACAAGGACAAACAATCGCGTCGCGTCAAGCAAATGTTGGCTTGTTGCGAGCGAGCGAAGCAATATCAATATCGATGAGATGGGTGCTTTGTGCTAATGGGTTGGATGGCGTTTACTATTGTTTTTTTTTGTGCTGTTCGCAAAAATGCAAAATCTCAATCGACCCCTCAGGAAAAATGCCACAGCTCTTTCCCCTTTGCTCCCACCTACACCAGACTTGATATGTAGGTTTTCTAGACACTTCTACATGCCTGTACCTCTTTTCCCGGTCAAATTCCATGTATTTGTCGAGTTTCTTTACCGGAACGTCGGGTTTGCACTATAAGCTTAACTTGAAATTTGTGCTATTCGGCCTGCGTTAAGCTTTTCGGCGTCGCTACGCACATGAGGTCAGGGGTATTCCTAAGAACAATGTGAATGTTTGCAATCTTGGCATCCATAATATCAAATCTATCATTCATAGTGGCTTCCATTGTAGTGACCCTGTTATCAAGGGTGGTAATGTTGTTATTGATATTGCCTAGCTGCGTCAGAATCTGTTGTAAGGTATTTTGGATGTTTCCTGGTGTGTCTTGATTCGAAGCATCTGTGGAGCATTAATACGGCCACAACGGTTCCGTTGTGCCCCTTACACGCGTTCTCAATGGTAATAGTACAAAGCTCCGCGCTTGTGGCGATATCATCAGTTATCAGAGGATTCTGACCAGAATCTATTTTCCCCTGGTTAAAGCATGTTCGAAATGGGTGCGAGTCATACCAGCAACAGCACGTAATAGACCAGCCACCGTTTTTGCATGTTTTGAGTTGGCGGCGACTATGGGAGTATTTGCGACTATAGCTCGATTGAGGTCCACACTCCCGAGTACTGCGGGAATAGTAGGATTGACGGTCTGTATGCTCGGGACATTGAAAAGGTAATTCATCTTCAAGTGATGGTAGGTTCTCAGTTGGATTCGTCGTGACCGTGTTGGTCACCGGCTTCCGATATTTCCGGTTCCGATTAAAACTCCGCTTGGCGCGCGTTTCGCTGGTAGGTCAACATTGTCGTCGTCGGCAGCTCGATCGTCGCTGCCCCTAGGTCAACTGGCTGGGCTGGGTCAACGATCTAAGGTGAGTGACATAGCCTGTTTTAGACTCTTTTAATTTTCTCGGCTACTTATCTATGTAGTTTACAAGTTCCCACATTCCCCAAGTTTCGACTTCGGTCACCCACACTACAAGCCCTCTGTCAAGTCCCACTGTACGATCGAAGCCCCAATCGGGCATGATGCATGAGCGACTCTCCCAGCCTTCTCCACTCTTCATCAAATGGAACTGGCAAAAAGGTAGGTGTAGGGAGACATGTCCCAATAATCAAAGTATTTCGAGGATGACGGAATGGCATCAAATTCCCGCCTTTGTACGGTGGCCGGAAGAGTCGCCCGTCTGCATTGAGTATCCAGTGCCCCTGCTCATCCCATTGCCTCGTGACATCATCTTCACCCATCTGTCCATCCAACAATGTTTCAATGTTCCATACACGGACTGTGTTGTCAGAACTACGGTGTGGTAAGGATATTGACAGGAGATGTTTTCCATCTGGCAAGAACGCAAGATCATACACCTGACCTGAATGTCCAGTCAGAGTTGCGATTCTTTGACCAGTCCAAGTGTTCCATATCATGATGCGACCTTGAGACCCTGAGAGAAGAAATCGTCCGTCTGGCGAATATGTCAACGAGGATACATGCTCGGAATCGGAGGAGACTTCGAGTTCGAATGTCAGTGGACAAGATGACTCCATGTTTGGACCCGGGATATTCCAGACTTGAATGGCATGTCGAGGAAACGAGACAGTGGCAATCTGAGAGCCATTAGGGGAAAAGGTAGCAGTAGACCAATAAGAACCTGGAGGTGTAAATATGCATACTCCACTTGATATGTCCCAGACCCGAATTGTCCTGTCGTCTGAACCTGAGACAATACGAGTCCCGCATGGAGAATAGGTGACAGAGTAAACAGGTTCAGTATGGCCACTGAAGGGACTAGTAGAAATTTCTCTTGTGCGGCTCCACAAACGGATACGTCCCGACATACAACCCACGACAATATGGCTGTTATCAGGTGAGAAGGAAAGGGACCGAATCAAATCATCATCAGGGACCTTCATTATCACCCTCTTCTCTTCCTCTCCTGTCTCAGTATTCCATACCTGGCAAACACCACCACCCGCCACTATAAACTTTCCATCGAGGGAAAAGGCAGATTGTAGTACACTGGGTAGCATGACGTTCGGGACAGGCGTGATTGAAGTGGAAGAAAGTTCAGCTCCGCTTTGTGTATCAAAGCACTGAACAGTGTGATCTTCGTTCTTTATTGAGATGCGTGTTCCATCCGTAGCTGCGGACCAACGAGAAAGATGCGATGACATAGGTGCTTCAGGCATTTCATCCCATTTATCATTCGGATGCAGCATGATAGAAGAAAGTGAAGAAGGGTAGCGAGCACGGTAATGTGTTGCAATCGGCGAACATGCTGGAGCAAATGGAATCCAGGAGAGATATATACCCAAGAGTCGGGCCCGGAGTTCAGTCTCCGAGGAGACTTGAAAACACTCCATGAACAAGCAGACATCATCAAGGAAGTGGGCAAAGTGAACATGCAGCCGCACCCTATCTTGAAGAAGCCTCAGTCCCTGAAAGACTTCTTCTCTCCAGGGGAAACCAACCAACTCCAGTGCCTCAAGCCAGAAAAGGAACTGGTTTTCCAGAAAGTTCAAAAGTCGCGGAACGAATGCATCACTGTTGGTGGCATTTGCTACATGAAACAGAAATGCGTAACATGCATAACCGAGATCTGGAGCAAGTATAGCCTCGCCTGTGACAACTTGATCCATGCTCTTGATGCAAGCCATATTAAAATGTAGTTTTTCCGGGTCGAACAAAAAACGCAGACACCCTTCCGCTAACTGATGATGGTTTTTAGTGACATCTACGGGGAAACGGTTGTCACGGGCACTGATGATGAAATCCACAAAGGACTTGTGTGGCTTCAGCACTGTTTGTTCTGTAATTGGTTCTGTCTTTTCAAACAGAAGACTGCGCGTTCGCTGAATGACGTCAAGGACACGATAGGTTTCAACGCCGAGTAGTACAGAGAGGACGCTAATAGTGGGTACCGGCTCTCGTAGAATGACGAGACAGCTGACAACGTCGAGTCGAAACTGTATCGGTTTGCCAGATTTATCGAGGATTTCGTGAGCTAGCACAAAGCCATACAACTCATCCAATCCGACCCGTTCCGCCCGCCGAAGATCATCGAAAACTTGATCTCGACGGACTTGCAAGTCTTCAGCACTGTCTAGCTCAGAAACAATCCAACGAAATGCAACTGAGGCACAGGTGAAGTGTCCGTCTGCAAGATAACACAGGTCATTGAATTGTCGTTCATCCGGCCAGCTCTCCCACTGCCCGTGACGAAGTGGAGAGGCTGCATATTCTTTCAAACTTGACCTAAGGAACCTTGCAACGTCATTTCGAGAGTGATCAGTGGAGAGCGGAAGCTGTTTGATGTTGTCTGGTGGTCTATCAAGTACTGCAGCAATCCCCCGTTCTCGGCGAGAGAGGATCAGAACCTTGGCATTGGGAGGAAGCTGAGACATAACATCACATAGGACGGATGTGACAGTGTAAAGGGCTTCTTGGTTAGCGTGAGCAAACTTGCCCACAAACTCATCAACACCATCGATCATCACGACAAGTTTGTTAGGGTTGTGCTCGGCAATGGCGCGGAAAGGTTCGACAAAGAGAAGTTGGGCTTGATTGAGGTCGAATTCGTCTGCAATCGTCGGGTCTCGCTTCAATGTGTCATCAATGATAACCTGAGCGACAGTAGAAGCATTGGCTAGCTGCATGGCTATGGTCGGGAAGAGGGATTCGATGGAATTAGTGGTGATGTCTCGGAAACTGACGAAGTATTCGGCGACCAGAGTCCCAGCGGGTTCCAATATTGGTATTTCTGAATCTAATTTAGCGCAGATTGCTCTTCCGTTCTTGAGACATTGGGCAGTGGTGAGAGCAATCGCAGACTTTCCAACCCCTGCCAGACCGGTTATCCATAAACAAGACGTGGCATCAGGGTTATGGATCCATGCGTCAATGTCAGCGAGAACAGCATCTCGCGTCTCCGGGTGACAAGGACGCTTAGATTGCCTTTGTTCAGTTTCCCAATTGGCATAAATGGCTTTGCTGACGACACGACTACCGAGTGTAGTCTTGATGCGCTCCATCCGCTGCAAGCTGGCTTGCTAGAACGTTTGTCAATACGATGCACCTATTGGTCATTGACGTACATGTCCTAATAGCTCGTCGATCTTGTGGCCATGGTCAGCCAGGTAACGAAGTTGTCGTATCGTAGCAAGTTGCTGTACCACTGTGTTAGAGGTAGAGACAAATAGAACCCGTTTCGCACCAGGAACATTTTTCTGGCGTGTTCGAGCTTTTTCTCGAACTCGATAATAGCCGCTGATACCGCCAATCGAATATTTTCGTCCTGTCCAATCATTAAATGGCATAAGATTACCGTTCGAACTTCGAAAGCATACCAGTGTCTTATTAGCCCAAACACAGATTTCATTTACAGTCTTCCTGGAAGGTTCCTGTCATAAGCGTAAAGATGGCAATTTGGACTAACCTAGTCTCTTCTAGGTCCTCCCAGCACTGGTGGAGAGCACATTCATCGGTATTACCCTTCCCAAAAGCACCTGCTATCCGATTCATATCGGTTACAACCTCGATCGTGAAGTCGTATACCTGTCGTTTGGCACCCGCCAATCTCTGCGGAGGAGGACAATGAGATATATAACATGATGATGAACTTACAAGCCCAAGGAGAATGAGTTGGACCAAGACTTTGATAAGTGCTCCAGCTGGGAAGCTTAAATTGTCTGGGATAAGGTCCAATGCAGCTTTGAGCAGCTCAGACTGCAATACTTGTTGACCTCTTTCTCGGGCCTTGTCCAACATGTCCTGTAACGTCTTCCAGATCTGCTCCAAAATGTTTTGAACCTTCGAGTCAAGTTGATTTTCTTCCTCGCATTTCCGGTTCCAGGTATCCCACTTCCTCAGAAACGCGTCTCCGCCCTCGATTTGCCAATCCTCCCATGAGGATGGATGCTGTGGAGTGTTGTTCATGATGGCCGGAGCACGAGAATTGGCGGCAGCTGGCGATTCTGCAACGGTAGCAGAGCTGTGCTGGCCAGTTCTTGGAAGCACTATGCTCTTGAACCAGCCAAAGCATCCGCAGCTATCGAGACCTGCTTGATTGTCGGACATTGGAAGGTGCACTGTGAGAATCAATCAATCACCTCTTGGTCTAAATTTATATATGTGAGGCCAATCCTGCGATTTCAGACAGACGGCGTCAAGGTCTCCGCAGGACTGCAAGAGATGCTGTAGCAGAAGACTGCGCGCAAGCTCCCGACAGCCAAGTACCCGGAATAAAGAGACTCACCGAAATCGACATTTGGTACAAGCAAATATCCCTGGAATTAGCTTGCCACCTTGGTAGAGTGCTTTGCAAACACAACAGCTCGTCGCCGACCAAGGTCCAGAATAGCGTCAGTGAGTCACGTCACGGTCATGGTCACAAACTTCACAAACGCGGATGGATATCGTCTCTAATACGGTAACGTATCTACAATACCAGCTCGAGCAGCCTATCTTCCAAATCCAGAAGCCGTTCCACTGCTAATTTCGACCGGTTGTAGTGTGTGAGGACCCAGAAGCAGTATGAGCAAACCTGCACAGAGAAAAGGAATATTTATACAACGAATAGTATGTGCACACGTCATAGGGCATACGTTGAGTTCGGGAAGAGAGGTTCCATGGTAGAATAGGGTTGACATCAAGGAGACTCCCCGAACCCCAGGCACATGACATGACTCGGACCTTATATAGGAAGGAAGAAAGCTGGTTCTTATAAAAGGGCAACTGTTTTGGTTCTACCCAGTGACAATCTTTGGCCATGCTTTCTGCCCTTCAACTGTCAGTGTTGTCACTAGCCGTTGTACTGTGGCTCTATCGTCGATGGACTCGCTCTCCTCTCGCGACTCTACCTCTTCCTCCAGGACCAAAGCCGCTTCCAATAATCGGTAACCTTTTGGACATGCCGACAAGCTTTAATTGGGAGACATACCGCAAGTGGGCCAAAGAGTTTGGTGGGTGCATCATGCACTCATATGCTATCGTTCATTGCCATACTAACGTTGGTCATGTGTTTGAAAGTGGGTAGGTGTTTGAAAAAATGGTTTTATGGCTTTCCCTGCCGTGTTTGCGTCAATATAAGGCTCGGAATGTTTAGATCTACCTCATATATGATTGTTTATAACAAATTTTTGACAGGAATCCATCCAGTCCTGGTGCCATAGTCCTAAGAGTGCGCACAAGTTGTCTAATTATAGAAAAGGTGGCCTCGGACAATGGATTATACAGGACGTAGCCCACTATAACTTTGCTAAAGTGTTAATTACATACTATGGATGCCTCGTACAGATTCCGATAGCTCTAGATGGTGTCTAGCATGTCTTGCGAGGTGTTTGAAAAACGAACGTGACAGAGCATGATCGGAGGCTGAATGTAGCATTTGGCCGACCTGCCGTGTCACGACATTCTGTTTACACGATCAACACGTTGCAATCAAGTGAAGCGACTAAGAACGTGCGGAGTTTGAAATCGGCATAATGGCACAGTGTGACAACAGTGACAAAAGTTTTCAAAAGCCCACCTTTTGCATCGGTAACTCTCTTACGATCATTCCCCCCGTTGATCAACTGATTTTTTTACATACAAGTGTTTATTGCACTATATACTATATTGCCTGTTATTCCGAAGCCTCAGATACAACGATAATACATGATACTTGCGTGCCCGAGGTAAATTTTCAAACACCTACTCTATGTTAGTATAACCGCCGCAGATTCGGATATCATTTACGTCAATGCTGTTGGTACGTCGATAGTGATTTTGAACAGCTATGAAGCAGCAGTGGAGCTACTTGACAAACGATCCAACATATACTCTAGCCGGTCTGCTCTCATCACGCGTTCGCTTCGATTATTCACTTGAGCAGAGTTCGGCTGCCGATGGTAAATGAACTCATGGGTTGGGACTTTTGTTTTCCATTCATGCCAAATAGTACGAGTTTATACGCGTGGAATGTTGTTTCATCTGACCGATTTCGTAGATGATCGCTGGTAAGTGATATCACCATAGTCGCAAGAAGTGAACTTGGATACCTGCAGGAGAGCGTGTCGCCGCCTCTTCCATCAAACTTTTAATCAACGAGCAGTCAAAGGATTTGATCCGCATGTAACTAAAGCAGTTCACCAGCTTTTGGTTCGGTTGGTTGACAAGCCAGACAATATCGTTCAGCAGTTAAAGACGTAAGTATTCCTGGTGCATTCAACGACAACCTATCCTTTTCAAGAACAATGGCGACCATTATATTTGGCATTGCTTATGGTATCGCTGCATCAACGGAGAATGATTCGTATATTGCTCTGGCAGGAGCAGCTGTACATTCGTTGCTCGTTGCTCTGTTACCTGGAGCTTTCCTGGTGGTATGCACTGTCACACGCTGAGTTTGCTGAGTTCACGTCAGTTAGGACCAGATCCCTTTGTTGAAGCATGTTCCTGCCTGGTTCCCTGCCGCTAGTTTCCAACGAAAAGCAAAAGAATGGAAGAGGCTTACGGGGAATATGGTTGAGAAGCCTTACATGGCGTCGAAGAAACAATTTGTATGTGATCAGTTTGTTTCAAGTGTACTGACTCTCGTTAGGAAGAAGGAGTATGTATCCCGTCGTTTGTGTCAAACAGTCTTGCGAAGCTTGATGAAGAAGATTGGGATGAGGGGCTGATACGAGACGTTGCTGGTGCAATGTTTGCTGGTGAGCACTACAGTACCTCATATCAATATCATACTGGACGCGATGAGATAGCTGGTTCTAGTACAGTAAGCTCCGTGGTCACGGTGTTGCATTAGTAATTGGGCTTCGAGACTGTTTCTGCCAGCTCCACCTTCGTTTATGCCATGCTCAAGCATCCAGAAGTGCAAAAAAGGGCTCACGAAGAGCTGGATCGTGTTATCAAACCTGGGCATTTGCCTACGTTGGAAGATGAAGAACTTTTACCATATACGACTGCGATCGTCAAGGAGGCACTACGTTGGAAAGCGGTTGCCCCAATCGGTCAGTTTCTTGTTATTCCTCGAAGTATACACATTCATTTTTTCCAACACAGGCATGCCCCATTATTCGACGATGGAGGATAGCTACAAAGGTTACAGAATCCCAATAGGATCGGTTGTCATTGGCAATGCTTGGCCCGTTTGCGTTCTTCCATGCGAGCCTCAAACTTATTATTTGCCCAGGGCAATCTTCTATGACGAGAAAATGTATCCTGAACCCGAAAGATTCAATCCGGATCGTTTCATGAAGGACGGGAAACTCGACCCTGATGCTTTCGATCCGAGACTTGTGGCTTTTGGCTTTGGGAGACGGTAAGGCCGGAAAAAGTATCACGAGGATCCGACTGACGAAGTTGGTAGCATCTGTCCCGGTCGCCACTTGGCCTGGTCATCATTGTGGCTTACAGTAGCTTCGATGCTTGCAACAATGAACATAATGAAAGCTGTTGACGAGAACGGGGTTGTAATAGAACCATCTGGGGAGTATGAATCTGCTCTGGATCTGTCAGTGCCAAAGACATTGCCTCAATTTCCTCACTGACGGACGCTTCTAGCTCCTTGAAGCCTTTTGCTTGCAGTGTGAAGCCTCGGTCGAAGGAGACTGAAGAAATGCTTCGGTCCTTGGATGAAGAGTGATCCAATAGCCCAGATATTTGAATGAATCTATGTACTGGAGATAACTGAATGCGTTGGTTCTTGCAGGTATTTTCATTGTTGTTCAATGTGTTTGAGATGAACTAGTGTTTGTGTCTTTTTGGGGTCCTGTCGTTTGACTGGCAATGAATGTTTGAGACCTTGGCATTAAAACAATTGTTTTGCTAAGACAAAAACAACAGAGTTTACTGCACGGTCACTTGCTACTTTAGATTCCTTTTCTTTGGTAGGTTTGTCTTTGGCGGTATCGTGGTAGCAAGCATCTTGGGCTTGTAATCTGGTTTTTGCATTTCGATTCTTTTTCTTATCTGCGGCTTCAGATTCTTTGCCCTGAGCTTTGATTAAAATTGGCGATTTTGCTGGTTGGCTTTTTGGTCGGACGGTGTAATGATAGGCAATCAGCGGGAGTTGAACGAGATCGAAGGTTTTGCTTACTTTTGGAAAGCGGGTGCGTTTCACGGCGTAAAGGAGAGCGGGAAGCTGGGCCTCGCTCACCCGAGCTGCATGAAGGTAGTTGTTGCAAGTCTAGCAAGATCATTGTTATTTCGAGCTGTGCGGCGAACAATCAGCGCTTTGTTGGTTCTTTCACTGCTGCGCAACAGCACTGATTTGGAAGGACGCATGTTGAAGAAAGAGCTTGAGGTCACAGATTTGTTACAATAGAATAAGGGAAACAGGCCAGCTCTTGAGATACGACTTTGAATCCATTTGTCTTGAATGCTGCCGTCGCCGTTGTTATGGTGAGCCATTCAGAAGTCGGATTCAAAGGGAGATGAAATAGGGGATTACTACCAGACGGGCTGCCCCATGGCAGTTTCGTTGGGTTTGATAACTGTCCATTGTCCGTTCAAAGTTCAAAGTTCAAACATGAACAATCGAGCAGGGTGTTCTTTCAAGTCATAGCGCGTCCTGGAAGGTTATAGAGTTGCTAGGTTGGCAAATGCCAGTCGGCGATCCTCTGAAGCAGCCACTAACTGGTAGAAAAGAGTTTGGTTAAAGCAATCAAAGACAAAAATAAACTTATTGACAACTTTTCGGAAAATACCGCCGCATCGATGACAGTTTTAGACGATCCTACTATTAGTGCCGGTTGAATGTGCTGAAGCTCTGTTGCCTTGCTCTGTGAAGGTCTCTTCCGTGACCATTCAAGTTGAATGTTAGGGTTTCTGATGCCAAGACGCGCCAAACAAAGACGCCAAACAAAGCGCAACCTCTTGTGGCTTTGTCGAGGAATTCAAATTGAGACAACATGGCCTGTGAGTCATCTCTGCCTTAAATACTTCTCCAACTCACAGCGTTCAGCGTCGTCTGTGGCATTCCCGTCCACCGAATCTCCGAAAGCAGCAGTTCCTCAGCCTCGGCCGACTTATCTCCCCTTTCGGCGGATTTCTCTCCCAACTGCGCCCACGCTTATGCACAGACAGAGTGTTGTGTCTGTGGCTTCGTTTGATTCTCTGCCAGAAGAGCAGTCTTCGCAGACTCCGGTAACGCCTGTCTTGATTCGCAATGCCAATCCTAGAAGGTCAAGGGGTCGTACTAGCTCGATTGAAGCCCAGCAACGAAATCGAAGACGCGACAACAGCAGCAAACCGCAAGACTCTGCTCGGGAAGTAAAGCGCAGAAAGATCATCCAGGAATTCTATGAAACAGAGAGGGCTTATGTCGATGGCCTCGAACTTATTTACTCGGTCAGTCCATGCATACAGCCTTTGCTTTCTAACATATGTCTGCAGCAATTTCTGACACCAATAATTGTCTCATTGGACACTCCTCAGCCTCTGCTCGACCGTGCAGCCCTTACCTCGGTGTTCTCCAACTTCATAGACATCTGGAACCTGCATCGGTCCTTTTTCTCGGCTCTCACTGAGCTACTCTTTCCTGACACGATAATGTCCAACGAACCTCTGTCGCCACTGCTCTTGTCCCACTTTCCCTATCTTTCATTATACATGCCTTTCATCACTGCCTTTCCGACGACAATATCATCCATGCTAAGCCTAATCACTCCACCGTCTGCCACTCGGCCCAATCCACAGTACAGCGAAGTCTTTGCCAACTTTCTAGCGGCCCAGGAGGCAGATCCTCGTTGTAGAAAGCTCAAACTCAGGGACTGGCTTCTAACAATCATTCAACGATGCCCGCGATATCTATTACTCCTCAAAGACCTCATTGACTGCACCGACCCACAGGATCCCGAAGAGGGACAACTTAGAGCCGTTCATACTCTTGTTGCCAGAAGTAAGTCTTGGTTCCCCTATAACATTGGTCTCACAGCGCACAGTCACCGAATCTCTCAACACCTCACTCCACACACACACCCAAACCCTCGCTCTCCTAGCCATTCAACGCACAGCCCAAAACCTCCCATTCCAGCTCATAGCCCCCGGAAGAACCTTGTTAAAGCGTGATCCATTGATCCAAGTCGAGCGAAGCGAACAACCCCGCGAACGCGAATTTTTACTCTTCTCAGACTGCCTAGTTTGGCTAGCTAGTGAAGAATCCGAACGAAGCAACTGGAAAACAGACTGGGGAATCTCTGGATGGACAAGCCCCTCAATCAACGACAGCCCCACCGCTGACGACGACGACGAAATCACAGGATTTCCGGATAAGAAATCGCGGCCTTCGACACCTCGTAGACCCAGAATGACACGTACGAGGAGTAAAAGTGAAGCAGAGATCTCAACGGTCCAATCTCGACAAGACTTCCTCAAAAACGCTGCTGGGAACGCGAATAACAAGTCCACGCCAACCTCGCCAGTGAAGAGCAGAAGC
>QLOY01001297.1:0-20191 GCA_003313965.1 Megacollybia marginata
CCTGATGCTGTAGGATCTATGCATAGATTACTGACAACTCATCATAGCTCTTTTGCATAGATTTGCGATAACTTTGGCAGGGCTATCATACCAGCCAAAATGCCGTCCTGGCAGGGCAAGGCAAAAACACGGCAGGCATGGCAAATCTATTTTTAATATAATGCATTAATATAATGCACTAATAATACATTTGAGATTGAGTGGGTGTTTTTGGCAGATAATAGTAAAGATACTAATAATAGAAGCTATTAAAGATGGACCATGGGACATGCCCAGATTAGGCAAGCCACAACCGTGGGAACTTTTGACTTCCTTATATGAAAAGATGCAGAATTTCAATGTGGTTGCAATGGTGACATCCATTTGAAGCCATCAAGGAGACATGGCTAGATTAGGCAAGCCATGACTGTGGGAACTTTTGACTTCCTTATAAGGTAGGCGACTTACACTTACTGTCAATGTCACGTGCCAAAGTGTGATGGTCTCGTTATGGGCATAATCTAGCAAAAAAATTAATATAAATTCCTATGCAATAGCCTTCCAAAATCTGGCTCGGTCATTTCATGCTAAATCATGGCCTGAACATGTGCATATAATTAGTTTTGTAGGAAAATTGTTTACCATCAAGAATACTCCAATTTACATGAGGATGCTGGTATAGCTTATAATCCGAGGTATTCTCCCTCAATTTATAGTCAATTCTGATATGGTTAAGGATATATCAACTTAATGTATATTCTAACAAAATGACCAAGCCAGATTTTGCATAGAGAGCATTAAATTGTTGTTGCATTTAGTACAATGTGTTTTTGTCTATAGATGGTCATGGGAAGTCACGAATGTCACAGCACCTGACATTGACAGTAAGTGTAAGTCACCTACCTTATGAAAAGATGCAGAATTTTGATGCAGTTGCAATGGTGACATCCATTTGAAGCCATCAAGGAGACATGGCTAGATTAGGCAAGCCATAACCATGGGAACTTTTGACTTCCTTATATTGACTTCCTTATATGAACAGGTGTAGAATTTTGATGTGGTTGCAATGGTGAGATCCATTTGGAGCCATCAAGGGAACATGCCTAAACTAAGTAAGTTGTGACTGTGGGAACTTTTGACTTCTTTATATGGACAGATGCAGAATTTCAATGTGGTTCTAATGGTGGTATTCATTTTGCTATACATGCTCTTGTTCTTGCACAATTTGCATTTTATTTTTGAAAAGCCGGTGGTGAAAATATAAATAGACACATACAACTCCTTAAGAGGCATGTACCCTTATATGTATGTATTCACTTGTCATCATAGGCTTATATTCAACTGTTATAGACCAGTATACCCTTATACTCAACCTATCTTTCACTTTGCATACTTGGCCCCAATAGCCTTTGTGTATATTAAATGTGTATATTGAATGCTAGTCAATAGATAGTGAATGTCAGTCAATCCCAGTCAATAGATAATGAATCTCAGTCAATAGGTATTCAATACAGTATGTTTTGGATACATCTCAGTTTCAGGCCTAGGTCAACCTAGCTTTCACTCTGCATACTTGAATGGGTGTTCCAACTTTATAGACCTCTGGCAGACCATTGAAGCCTTTGATGGCTTCAATATTCAAGATTTGAGGTCTACCATATTGGTAGATTCACTGAAAACATTTATCAGCAAATCCATCAAGAAATGAAAAAGTGTGAAAATGGATGCCCAGGTCAATAGTATTCACTTCTGCATATCTGAATGAGTGGGATGTTCTGCCTTGATAG
Source organism: Megacollybia marginata (assembly GCA_003313965.1). Taxonomy (NCBI): domain Eukaryota; kingdom Fungi; phylum Basidiomycota; class Agaricomycetes; order Agaricales; family Porotheleaceae; genus Megacollybia; species Megacollybia marginata. The sequence continues at coordinate 1,767 of QLOY01001297.1, forward strand.
ACTTCTGGCAGACCATCCAGGCTTTTGATGGCTTCACTATTCCAGAGTTAGGATCAAATATATTGGTAGATTTACTGAGAATAATTATGAGTGGATCTATCAAGAAATGAAAGAGTGTGATCAACCTGCTTGGTAGATCTGATACCTGAGTAGTTGACCTGGGCATCCACTTTCACACTTTTTTCATTTCTTGATGGATCTGCTGACAATTATTCTCATTGAATCTACCAATATGGCATACCAGTATGGCAGACCTTAAATTGAAGCTATCAAAGGCTTGGATGGTCTAGAGGTCAATAAAGTCGGAACACCCATTCAGATATACAGAAGTGAATGCTATTGACCTGGCACCCATTTTCACACTTTTTCATTTCTTGATAGATTTGCTGATAAATGTTTTCAGTGAATCTACCAATATGGTAGACCTCAAATCTTGAATATTGAAGCCATCAAAGGCTTCAATGGTCTGCCAGAGGTCTATAAAGTTGGAACACCCATTCAAGTATGCAGAGTGAAAGCTAGGTTGACCTAGGCCTGAAACTGAGATATATCCAAAACATACTGTATTGAATACCTATTGACTGAGATTCATTATCTATTGACTGGGATTGACTGACATTCACTATCTATTGACTAGCATTCAATATACACATTTAATATACACAAAGGCTATTGGGGCCAAGTATGCAAAGTGAAAGATAGGTTGAGTATAAGGGTATACTGGTCTATAGCAGTTGAATATAAGCCTATGACAAGTGAATACATACATATAAGGGTATATACATGCCTCTTAAGGAGTTGTATGTGTCTATTTATATTTTCACCACCGGCTTTTCAAAAATAAAATGCAAATTGTGCAAGAACAAGAGCATGTATAACAAAATGAATACCACCATTAGAACCACATTGAAATTCTGCATCTGTCCATATAAAGAAGTCAAAAGTTTCCATGGTCACAACTTACTTAATTTAGGCATGTTCCCTTGATGGCTCCAAATGGATCTCACCATTGCAACCACATCAAAATTCTACACTTGTTCATATAAGGAAGTCAATATAAGGAAGTCAAAAGTTCCCACAGTTATGGCTTGCCTAATCTAGCCATGTCTCCTTGATGGCTTCAAATGGATGTCACCATTGCAACTGCATCAAAATTCTGCATCTTTTCATATAAGGAAGTCAAAAGTTCCCACAGTCATGGCTTGCCTCATCTAGCCATGTCTCCTTGATGGCTTCAAACGGATATCACCATTGCAACCACATTGAAATTCTGCATAAGGAAGTCAAAAGTTCCCAAGGTTGTGGCTTGCCTAATCTGGGCATGTCCCATGGTCCATCTTTAATAGTTTCTATTATTAGTATCTTTACTATTATCTGCCAAAAACACCCACTCAATCTCAAATGTATTATTGTAGGCTAAAGGAAGAATTCCTAAGCTGAAGATAAGGTTAGAGGAGAGACAAGACAGCAAACCTCATGAAACTCCAGAATACACCTGACATCTTCACCGTCTTTCCATACACTCACTACCACTCTGCCACGCATCGTCATGTTCTGCCATTCCCATCCACAAATCCAATGGCTCAATTACTCCATTCAATTTCTATTTTCCCACCCCCCTCTCCCTCCTGTTATTTATTCGGATGGTAGCTTTTTCCTGAGCCAAGGTTTTCCCTCACTGAGGTTTACTTGGCCAGGTTTTGATGCACCTGGTCCAATGTAGTCAGTATTCTACTTATCTGTATCACTACCCTGGGCAGGGTCGTCCGTCTTCCTCCAATGCTTTGAGCTTTGAGGACACCCAGCATCTGAACTTCTGAGTTCAGGAGAGAATTCTCTCCTGTGCGAAAGTTCATGGCAAACCAAATACATTACTAGCAACGAGAACGACTAAATACCTTATTAGTCTTTTTTAATGCATGCATTATATTAAAAATAGATTTGCCATGCCTGCCGTGTTTTTGCCATGCCCTGCCATGATGCCAGAGGCCTGCCAGGCTGGCATTTTGGCTGGTATGATTAGGGCTTGAAACCGTACCCATACATGTACGGTGATACGGGACCGTCAATACTGGACGGTACCCGTATCATTTCAAGATTTTGATGGCTGCTGTACGGCCGTATTGTGTACAGGTAGATACTGGGTGTACGATTGCTGAGGATTGGGCCATCAAATTATTTTCTAAATGATATTTACTCCATTTATAAACAAATCTAGATACAAATATGCATCGCGTATCACCACGTATCCCTGTTTGACCACCGTTTTTACGGGTTACTGTACTGGATGATACGGGTTACTGGTGCTTTGTCAGCCGTCCCGTATCAATGATTTTTCTATACTGGGTTGCCCCGTATACTGGATGGCCGTCTCCAGTATACGGGACGGTTTCAAGCCCTAGGCACGATAGCCCTGCCAAAGTTATCGCAAATCTATGCAAAAGCCCTCTGATGACTTATCGAAAATCTATGCATAAGGCTATGACAAGTTATGCATTAATCCTACTGAATCAGCTGTGGATGGAGTATCTATCACGCTTTGATTACAATATTCAGTACGTCAAAGGACAGCTGAATAAGGTCGCAGATGCACTCTCACGGTACTATGAGAGTGACACATGGTTCAACGTGCATTCACTGGATAAATATGTGAATGTGGATGTGTGACTTGACCGAGAGATGGATCATCTCTCTCCGGAGAGAGTCTGGTCAAAGAAGGTGGAGATGCATGCTGCATGAGTGGAGAGTACACTCACCACTCGAAGAAGTCAGAGGCTTCTTGATAAACAGGAAGCCAGAGATCTAGAAGCAGTGAAAATCGTGTCTGGAATGAACGAAAAGACATCAGAGAAGGAACCATCAGTAACAACGGTTCCCCAGTCAGTACCTGAAGAGGAACCTGCAAATCTGGAGCAGGTTCCCGACAATGAGGAAGACCTAACAGTGTATGAATTGCGTTCATACACACAAAACCTCCATAATGAGGTATTTGGGAATAACGAGGAACTGCAGTCTGCAGTAGCTCAAGGGTATGCCGAGGACCCTCTATTCTCCAAAGTCAGTCAATGACTAGCTGAATTCCCTGCATTTGAGAAGGAAGGAGACTTCCTCTGGGGAAAGAATAGAGGGGGAGAGAGTATGCTATGTGTCCCCAATGCAAAATTGGGGACCAAGACGGTGAGAGGTGCAATTCTCGAGCAAGCACACGAGATAGTGGGACATTTTGGACTGTAGCAAACAATCGACTATGTATGTCAATGGTTCTGGTGGCCAAAAATGACAAAGGACACTATTGCATTCTGTGACACTTGCAAAAAGTGTCAACAAGCAAAGGCACCATACCATAAGCCATATGGTAAATTGTATTTGCTTCCAGTACCCACAGAACCATGGGAGTCAATAGGAATGGTCCATTTCCCAAATCAAAAGGATATAACTATCTGTGGGTAGTTATATGCTGGTTGACATCCATGGTGCACCTCATCCCAATCAGAACGATGACAACAGCTAGTGAGCTGTCATCCATCTACATTCGAGAGATAGTTCATTTGCACGGACTACCATCCTCTATCGTATCCAATAGAGACTCAAAGTTTACTTCGAAATGGTGGAAAGAGGTGCACTGAATCCTTAGTGCAAAACTCTTCATGTCCACTGCATTCCACCCACAGACTGATGGTGCGACAGAGTGAATGAATCGCTCTGTGGGTCAGATCTTCAGGTCTGCCATTTCAGTGGACCAGACAGACTGGGTGGAAAGAACACTGTTCGTGGAGTTCACTATCAATTCCAGTGTTAACGAGACAAATGGGTTCGCTCCATTTGAATTGAATTATACACAGCTACCACGTATATTGCCAAGGATACAGTTCAGCGGAGCGGTACACAAGGGGATTTGAGGATTCGTTGAATCCACTGTACAGAATCTCAATGACATGTATGACATGATCATTGCATGATGCGTGTTCCAAAAGATACAGGCAGATAAACACTGAAGTGCAGAACCCGACATCAAAGTGGGTTCTAAGGTGTTTATCACAACTAAGGATCTAGCTCTCCCTAAAGGGAGAGCCAGAAAGTTCCTTCCCAAGTTTATAGGACCATACTTGGTCCTAGACGTGGATCCAAAGGTATCAACGTACCGACTGGATTTACCAGTTGAAATGAAGGCACGGAATATTCATCCCGTGTTTCATGTCAGTCGATTAAGGCCGTATCAACAGAATGGTGATACATGATTCCCTGGTCATGACAGTGTCACACCATATGATTATGGTGAACCAGATGATGAGACCGGCATTGAATCCATTGATGGACATCAATGGAAAGGAAAGAATCTGAAATTCCATGTAAAGTGGGTGGATGGCACAGATTCTTGGGAATTGTGGGCAAATGTGGAGGAATGCACAGCACTAGATGAATATCTAGTGCTACAGGGCATGGATGATCCATGCAAGTTAGTGTGATGGGCTACATGGGCATAGAAGGAGTACTCTACATGGGAGTACTTGGGTAGGAAAGGCACGTGACACCACCATCATGCGGCTGCATGACTGATGGCAGAGTTTAAAGTACCTTTAGCTCCCACCACCACACAACGACTGTATAGTTGTTGTGGTTCCTTCCCTTCCCCACTCAGTACCACCATTCAACGATGCCACCAAAGTTCCCTGACTTCAAGAAGATCCTGCATCTGGCTGGAGGGGGAGGAAGAGGCAGAGGGAGTACCAACCAGGTACTTCAAGTTCAACTTCCAACATAAATCCAAATCCAACTCAGCCATCCACTGGCTCGAGTACAGTCAGTTCCACGTCCAATGTCTCCAATCTGTATCATCAGATTGGGGACCTAGCTCAACAAAACCAAGACTTACAAGAAGAACTTCAGCGACTCAGAGCTCAGAACTGCCAGTTGGAGGAACAACTGGCTGAGGAGAGTGCACGGTCCTGTCATCTGTTGCAGGACTGAGACAAGATACAGACCACATTTAATGCAGTATCGCATCGCAGCAATGCACTGGCCTAAGAACTGGATGACCGGGATCGAGATCGTCCAATTATTTGTTACTCATCACACACTCCACCACCCTGTCCTCAATGTGCATGCATGGGTCCAGTAATGGACCCGTCAACTGACAAATAGAGAGAAAACGAGCAGCTTCTTTGGAAGCTGCTCCATCCTTGATCTCCCAATTCCAGCTGGTACCTGCTGCGAGTGAGCAGCAGGCCCAAAGAATGTGTTCCGCTCAGCAAGATTGGAACACTATCTGCAATGGAGAGCGAAAGCTCTTCATTCATAATCAAGAGCAGATACAGGCAGCTGGGGTACCCTTGGAGTTCAGGGGGTGGGAGTATTACTGTCAACAGGCTGGATTCAACGATGAATCTGACCCTGATGACAGTGAGGAAGAAGACAGTCACAACAGCAAGCACTGTCATACCGATGCGCCAGTCTGCAAGAAACACCCAGTTTCCATCCTTCCCGCTGCTCTCTATGTGAGAGCAGGTGCATCAATTATACATGAATGTGAACAATGGGAACACAGCCGCTCAGCAGCTGTATCTTTGTTTGCTGGCACAAGCAAATGAATGGCAGCGCCTCCACTGTCCAATAGGAGAAGTGCACACCCGAGTTCTCGAGGTAGAGAGAACTGCAATTATTATCCCTGTGTGGCATCGTCAGCAATTGTCAGAAGTGTGATGAGGCCCTGAGCCACCCTCCCATCATGCAGGTGGATCATCTACAGGGCCGGCTGCAGAGGTGGATGAGCATCAGGTATGTCAGTGGAATAACACTGACCCAGATCACTTTGTAGCGCAATGGATGTTGTGCTACCCTCAGAGTGCCCGAGCTCAGCTCCCTGTCGTTTGAGTAACAAATGGCAATGTCTCACTGATCAACCTGTGGCCCAACAGGTTGATCTATCACCTCCATCCTGAAGGGGTTGCACCAGACAGTGCATATGAGAGCATCCATAGGCAGCTCTTCATTCATGCCATCTCGGAACTCCTGGCAACTCCAGGTGGATATGCCGACATCATTGCTCATGACCAGCTCATGGTCGCACATTACTATCAGTTTGACGGTAATACTGCTAACTTCACACCAACAGAAGCTGCAGCATTTCTGGCAGGCATCAGATTCACTCCCACAATGGCTAACGAGGCTTTAGACGCTATGCTGACTATCAGATAACAAACTCGTCTGATCGGCAAGCGTGGGGTAATCTCCTGCTCAGAACATTCCGTCCGACCCAAGTCCTGCCTCACCCTCAACCACAGTGACTCTTGTGGTTCCTAAACCATCCTAAGAGTGAGGATAACATGTTGTGGTCCACTGCTGAATATGCAGCAGATGCGTTGTTCAACACTCCCGATGGTATGTGTGATGGGGTATACCCCCCACCAATATTTTGGCCATGTACTCATCGGTGGGGAGTTCTTCAGGTACACAGCCTGCCAATGCACCTTCTGTGGAAGGTACAATGGCACCGACTGTGGACCTGACCACAACACAGGATCCAGCCGTGCTTCAGGACCAGACGGACAAAACAGAGAATGGGCCTATCATTGACAAGCCCATGCCTGCAGCAGATGAGCAGCAGCAGGACGAGGACATAGCAAATGATGGAGACGGATCTGCAGCGCAGACCACTCAGGCTGCGACTTCGACAGCAGGGGCTCCAATGCCTGACTCACCTATACCATAGGCTACTGCATATGCGCAGTAGTTATATATGGTCTCCTAAAACATGCCACCACCCTTTCCTTCGCATTAACGAGTACTGGATGGTGTTTCAGTACTCTAGAGGGGGAGGATGTAACTATCTTGACTTAATATGTAGCTAGGCATGGCATATAAATACCCGCACCCCATTACATAATCCTTAACTTACGCTTATTCTGTCAAACTACCAATATATAGTTGGTCAGGTTTATTGGATGGTCAGTAAGTTACAGATGCCCTGGCAGTCTGGTTGAAACCGATGGCTCCCATGACACATATCTACAGTATTCATGCTGAATCTGAGTAGAGTACATCTACTTACTGTGTATTAGAGACATTAATCTGTCTGAGGATATAGTGATTAGGTTTGCTAGGTGAAAGACACTGCTAACGAACAGTGTCGCTGAGGGTCATGTGCTACTCAAACACTCTTGTCAACATTAATGTAATGTTTTGCTAGTTCTAGGCAGCTTACGCTGTCTTCATCTTCCTCTTAGCAATCTGAGCACTCAGCAAACATTTAGCAGAAGCTACCTATAGCTAGAGGGACTGAACCAAGCAGTAGTATCCTTTGCTCAAATTGTTCTGGGTCAGATGGCTTCGTTCAGGCCCAGCCACAAACATCTAGACCTGTATGTCTCTATATTGATTCTTTGAGTCAGCCGACACCAACCTTGGGAAAGCCCAGCCCACAGAATCAATAGCCTTTCAAGCTGGATATCTTTCAGTTTCATTTGATAGGACTATACTTTTTTGTTGCCCATCTTCCTACCTCGTCTCTATACAGAGCCTGTAGACTTGTCCTGCAACTCTACCTGCAAGTGGTACCGATGCTAGCATTCAGATTTTGATGTGCTACGATTCAAAGGAAATTTTGATTAAGGCTTGATGTTGTAAGTCTCACCTTGTCTTTTCCTGTTCCCTTTATATTCCTTGCTTTCTTTTGTCCTTCGGGTGAATGGCTGCTTGATTATTGATTACCAGCAGGTAGACGACCGCCAACTATTGCACATCCCATTTTCCATATCATCCCTCACAAATACCACAACGACAAGAAGACATTCATTCTCCACGTCGTAACCTGACTTTGAAATGCACATGTGGTCCAACACTCAGCGCCTGAAGGAGTTTTCCGTCTGAAAGCATAATCTGATGGTTTGAAAATGTCCAAAAAATGTCTCGGATACTTATGGTTCTAGTGGAGACCTACGAGTGTTCACTCGAAGCTTTCCACCCACTGACATGCAATAGAGAGATAATATCACCATGTAATATCCAGTGGGATGGCATTGGAGAGGGATGCGGAGGACAAGATTGTTCAAGTTACTCTCCCAAAACAGGGGCACCAGCAATCCTTTATACTGACATCCTATGGCATCTTCAGACCGAAATACATCTAACATTTGACGTTTCTCTCTCCCTAAATCCTTTCTGTCATTATTGATGAATCTCCCTCACCCATCTTGCATCCCACAATGGTTACTAAGTGCCAGCCGCTCTTCTGAATAGTTCGTGGGCAGCATCCTTCAGCAAAGAAACCCTAGATGCCATACCTCCCTGATATTGTTATTTGCCAGAGCATCATGCATCAGCCATTCTGCTCTCATAGGGCATGCAGCCATGTAACATATCCTATGCTACTCTGTGAATGATCCTCACAACAAGCCTCGGTGATTGTGTAGGATGTCGTTGAAGGGAGGGACAAGATCGTTGCCTGACTGAAGGAAAGGCAGTGGAGAGTTCCTCAAACAGTCTCTTATTCACTTCTTTGCATCGACATCTCGGAAATCACAATGCATCCAGCATCTCTTTTCATCTCCATCCACCCTCCTGTCGTGCCATCTAGGCTCGCAGCTCTGTTTTGCAGCTCTGCAAGTACCACTCGTTCTGTGTTCCAGTGTATCCAATGTGTTGCAGACACAACCCTTCAGGTATGGTTGTCCCTCTGTGAACCCTCATCAAGAGTGTCATTGAGCAGGTGCTGGGTTTTGGTCATGGATTGAAGCTTGCCTGTTGACGGAATGGTACTTCTCCAATTTTGCTGCAAGACCAGCTTTACTACAGTGGCCATTGTCATCTACATCTCCTGCAAGCCACCTATTTTACTTCATGAAATTGTAAGAGTCAGCATGACCTTGCACTGTGTAGTGTTATTTAGGCCCTGTTCGGCACCGGGTGTCAGTTGGGTTGAGTTGAGGTTAGCAGAGGTTAGCTTATGAGAAAGCCGGCACAAGCCATACTATGATGTAATTTAGTAACATGCTGTCATGGGCGCTGAATGGGCACTACATTATGATTAGACTCTTTCCCTTAGAATGCCGCTTCCTGGCAGAAAGCTGGCCGCATGTTATGATGTGTGGGTGGAATGCTGTTTGTACTAATATTAAGATTGCGTTGGGTATTACAAGTCATTTTGCTGAAAAGCAATAATGCCGTGACCTGCCACCAAGTCACCGGTATGCCATGATGGCTGGCAAAGCGGCCGCTTGTTGCAACAGTCTATTCTGATACATGGCCAGGGCTCTGCCTGGAAGCGGCATTTCAAGGGAAAGAGTCTAATTATAATGTAGTGCCCATTCAGCGCCCATGACAGCATGTTACTAAATTACATCATAGTATGGCTTGTGCCAGCTTTCTCGTAAGCTAACCTCCACTAACCTCAACTCAACCCAACTGACACCTGGTGCCAAACAGGGCCTTACACACATCAGACATTGTCACATCGGAAATCAGTGAGACCCTGATTAGCAACCACCATGCACTAGCTTGCTGTTCTTTGGGTGATGACCATTGTGTGCAGCCAGGTTCAGTCTTAATATAGCTCTTGTACGGTTCTCATCGCCTTCCCTCTAGATCTGTGACTGGCTTGTTACCTGCAACTTAATCTGCCTCTCCCAGGCTCTATGTCGGCGAATAGCATCTTAAGGTGGAGGAAACGGGTTGAAGCACCTGATGTGGCCAAGCGTCTGATCATGGTAGAATGCACAGGTTCAATTGCTTGCGATAGAAGAGTCTCCCAACTGGAATGTGGCTCTCCTCCATCACGCATCTGATTCACAAAATGCAGCTACTGTACTTGAACTCAATTTGCCAACAAGAGATAGTGTTCATCCTCTCCACACTGCATCTTCTGAAGGTGAGGAGATTGTACAGATGCTGTTAAAGCACACAGCGGACATAGATCTAGATGCCCTCGATAACAATGGGATGGCTCTCCTCCATCATGCATGTGACCTACAGAACATAGCCATTGTTGCAGCTCTAGTCGAATGCAGGGCTAATGCCCATTTGCCAACAAGAGCTGGTGTTCATCCCCTCCACATTGCATCTTGCAAAGGTGAGGCAGAGATCGTACAGGTGTTGTTGAAGCACGGAGTAGATGCAAATACCCTCGACAACAATGGGATAGCTCCCCTTCATCATGTATGCATTTTACAGAATGTAGCCGTTTTTGCAGCTCTACTCGAACATGGGGCCAATGTCAATTTGCCAACAAGAGATGGTATCCGTCCTCTTTACATTGCGTTTTCTAAAGGTGAGAAAGAGATTGTACAGATGTTGTTTAAGCACAGAGCAGACGTGAATGCTGTGGATAACAATGGGATGGCTCCCCTTCATTATGCATGCTGTTCACAAAATGGAGCTATCGTTGCAGCTCTACTCGAGTACGGGGCTGATGCCAACTTGCCAATAAGAGATGGTGTTTGTCCTCTCTACATTGCCTCTTCCAAAGGCAAGGAGATTGTACAGATGTTGTTAAAGCACAGGGCAGACGCGCACTTGAATGCCTTCGATAGCAATGAACTGGCTCCCCTTCATCATGCATGTGATTCGCAAGATGCAGCTATTGTTGCGGCTCTACTCGAACGTGGGGCTAATGTCAATTTGCCAACCAAAGATGGTGTTCATCCCATTCACATTGCGTTTTCCAAGGGCAAGGCAGAGATTGCACAGATGTTGTTGAAGCACAGAGCAGATGTGGACTTAGATGCCTTCGATAGCAATGGGAGGACTCCCCTTCATCACGCATGTGATTCACAAAATGCAGCTATTGTTGCATTTCTACTCGAACAGCATGGTGCTAATGTCAATTTGCCAACAACAGATGGTGTTCGTCCTCTTCACATCGCGCTCTCTAAAGGCAGAGAGAAAATCGTCCGAATGCTGGTAGAGCATGGAGCAGATGTAAATGCGATACGGCAAACAGATGGTAGCACCCCCCTTCACATCACCTGCCTTCCGAGTCGCTATCATGGTTGTGCAAATCTGATAGACCTGCTTCTCAATCAGCAAGCGAATATCAATGTGCCAGATTCTTCAGGCCTTACACCTCTGCATGTAGCTTTGTCCTCCTATCATGATGATTGGCAGACTGATTTGAACCAATTGATTCGCACCATAGAGTCATTTTTAAAGCATGGCATAGATGTTAATGCAGGCTAGTGAGGATGTTCCTCTCATGGCACTAATCTGACTTTCTTGTAGTCATCTGACTCCGCTGTTGCATTCACATCCAAGCTATGGCAATCCTGGGATCACACTGCTCCACTTTGCAATACTCAAGCACAACATAAAACTTGCTGAACTCCTATTGTCATATGGTGCTTCTCCTGCAACACCAGACAGCCAAGGACAAACTCCATTACAGCTAGCACAAAGGCTTGGCTTCCTCAAATTTGTAGAACTGCTACAAAACCATATTACTCCTGTTAACGATGGCAAAGACTCTGCGGAAACTCTGGTCAATGATTATGGTGTGTATTTCCAGGCTTCAACATTTTCTAAATGGCTCATAATATATGTAGAGAATGAATCCGACTCTGACCCTTTTGATTGGAGACAGCTATCTCTGTACGACCCCTACTTCCAGCAAGGTCTGACTGCACCAGAAAGCTCCCTTCCTGTCCACTCTATTCCTGAGGTGGATCGTGCTCGAATTCACATCAGAAAGTGGATCAAAAAGACTGTTGCTATCTTCACCCCGCTTGAGTCATTGGAAAGTGTTCAAGTCGATTCTGACTTTGAGCATATCCATGACAGTCTGATGCAAGAATGGCAGCAGACACGGACTTTGATCATTGGTGTCATCGGTGTCGATATCGCAGCCTATGCTTTGAGCCCCGATTCCCTTTTCGAGATATCCAGAATCGGTAAAGTTGCTATCGGTGCCAGTGGATTGACTATTAGTATAGCAGCACTCTGCGTTCAGTATCTCCTCTGCCGCTTCTCACTGCTGGAGCCATTGGAGTTTAAAGCTGCTGTGACTGATGTCTATGATACATTTGTCTGCTTCGCTGTTCTTTCTCATCTACCTCTTACTCTCGTGGTGGTTTCTATGGGTTTCCTGATCATCCTTCTAACAGAGGTGGCTTATCAACTATCCCCAATGATGACTCTAATCCTTAGTCTTGGGATTGCAGTCTTGATCTTCCTCCAATACATAGCGATGGCGGTAGACTGGATGGTGTGGATTCTTGTCACACTGGTTCTTTGCTTCTCGCGATGCCTGACAGTTGCCTGTCAAAGGCTGGTTGTTCTTTACCAGAAGGTCTTTCAAGTGCCATCTAATTAGCAAGTCGGAAATTGACTCAGCAGGTGCCGGTGATGCACTCCGAGTCCAACTAGTTCACTTAATTTCTTCATGACTGATTTGTTAGCCACATGCGAACATCTCTTGCTTATGGTTAATCTGCATGATCGATTCCTGGCTTAGAGGACCATGTACGTGATAGAATAATGCATGCTTTAGATACAACTTTGAGGTGCGGACTCCTCATGATCAAGCCTTTCTCGTTGCTAGTACTTATGCTCAATAAATTCATAGAAGAAATGTTCCTTTCAGCTCGAACAAGGCTTCGAGCGAAACTTGCTCGAAACCCTATTCCGTAACCAATATCTCAATATTCCAAATCTCGTTCAACAACATGCAGACGTTGCACCTTTTGGCCCTCTGTGTATGGGGTTGTGACGCATACAAGCCAATCTCAAAGAATATCCAACGATCTTTTTGTGTCTCCAATCCACTCCTCCGAAACAACAAGATGTCAAGAGTTTTGCTGTTGTCGGAGTTAGAAATCGTACTCAATAATCTAATCACGTGATTAATCGTTACATGAGCCGCCCCTACTCCTTAGGCTGTGGTCCTCCCACACAAACTCAGTCAAGCGGTCAAACAAAGCGTTATGTCTCTCCCAGAAAGAAGGATATCCAGATTACCCCTGATTTTCAAAAGATCATCACTGCCCGAAAGCGCAAGCTAGCTGATGTCCGAGTCCTCACCCCAGCCAATGCAGACGCAGTGTTGCGTACATCACTCAACATTTCTCATTTCTCTGAACTCCTCGCTGCTGACGAGAACCTCCTCCTGGACAAGGATGCTCTTTTCACCGCTTTAGCAAACTGCGTGATTGACAAGACAGTAGGCAATATCAATTCTTGCTTGTACAATTGTTGATTACTCCAAGGTTATTCCATTCACAAGTGTTTCAGATTACCATATGCAAGCTTTGGGAATGGGTGAAGTCGATATATTGAAATTCAATCCACAATTGGAGGCTGCAGCACAGAACCCACAATCTGCCGGTAATCTGGCTCTCAGTCGAGTAGCAGTGGAGTCCGTCAAAAATCACTTCAATATCTCGGTATGCTTTCGTACATATCATTTGTCGCTTGTCCTTAATGTGAATTTAGAGGGAATCTGGTTGTCGATGTGTCATTGATCAGTTTCTCCTTGCCGCTGTTATCTACGCGCAAGGGTTCATTGACAACGATAAAGCTCTCAAAGATACTATCAGATCTCAGTACAAGGTCCGGGATCCTCACATTGCTGTCTTTACAGAATTGCAAATCCCACCAACAACGGTTACTTCCGGCGATAGATCCTACACATTTCATGGGTATTTGGACTATGGTGTCGGTTTCATCGAGACCATGGACAAGCGTACGTCTGTCAAGAACCGTGATTGATATTTACCCTCCACAGCATCCCTTCGTCATGGTACATTACAGCTCCCCGCCTCCGAAGCCCTCAGTGGTGTTGTCGAGGTTAAGAGCACGAATGAGCTTGATTATGCAATGCCTCAGATAGTTGCCCAGGTTTTGACGGTGTTGAGCATGACGTAGGTGTACGGGTAAAGTCACTGTAGTCGCTCAACTCATCATACAGTGGCAAGGAAACATTCACTGGCATTCTGACCAATGGCGCGTATTGGCGAATTTTCGTAGCCCACAAAGTTTCTAGTACCAATCAGCTTCGGATTTTCAGATCCAGAGAGTTGGTCGCTACCGATGATAGTGGTGACAGTGGTCTCATTGTGGAGCTACTCAAAGACATGGTACTTTCAATTAATAAATCGATAAGAACTTATGATGTCTGCAGATCTTATACTCTGCTTCAGCAATAATTGAGACAGACTTGAACGTCTTTTCGCCATATTAGACAGACAGGCAGGAATACGGAATTTTGAATTCAAAATCGGCCTTTCCGCGTGTTACCTGTATTATCTGAGCATACAGCGCCTACATTTCTGGTCTACCGACATTATCAATTGCCTGATCCCGAGTCAGAACTTGACTTCGCTACTGTATCATTTTGAAACTCACTTTATCTCGTTTGCCAGCTCATCCTTCCGAACATAATCGAGAACGTGGTCGCAGTTCTCGACGTGATCAAGCAGGCGAGCTTTGTCGACATTACCACTTGCAAGGCTTGTTTCCTTCGAATACAACCCCACTTTTCCCTATTACTCTTTGAGTCACTGGAAAGTGTTCAGATCAATTCCGACTCTATCCCACAGCCTATATCTCGATATTCCGAATGAGAGACGTTGCACTTTGTGTGTGTTACAACGCCTAAAAGTCAATCTTAGAGAATCTTCAACGATCTTTCTGTGTCTCCAACCACCCCCCCTCCACCATCAAACGTATAGCGATCATAGTGAATCACAACGTCTGAGCATTGATCCACTCACATTGTCGCAATCGTTAATTTGTCAAGACTAGGTATACAGCGTTATTGCCGACATGGTGGCCCATCTTTTCGTTCGGCATTGCTTGGGATGCCAGAATTGGAGCAGGACAGAGGAGTACAATTATCGTTTACCTGGTTACCATCATACATTTCAATATTCTGCTTCCAGGGTTTCACCGCTGGTTGCGCACGAGGCCTAAGCATTCTCGAGGACCTTTGACGTAATAGAGTTCTAACAAGTGAAGAAATTCGACTCGTTCGAGTTTGGTGATTTGCCGATATGAATGCATCTGATAAGAGGGTTTCTGAGGCTTTTGATGAGTATGGCCTTGGACTGAAGTAAAATGGTGGTCTTTTCCGTGATTTCCAGGATTTGTACAGTATCCGAGTCCGGTTCTGTACTTACGGTGTAACAAAAAAAAGCTCTATGCACGAGCGGAAGACAAGGGATCGGGGGATTGCTTTGTGAGCTCAGGTAGGGTCAGGTCGAGTACTCGAATGTAGATTTCATTTAGGATTGCTCCGGTGCGACAGTGTCGGGCTGGGACAGATACCAGTCGGAGGATGACTAGGCCAGTCAGGAACACGATAGATGTGTCGGTATGTCTAGGGTCGAGTTGGATACCGAACATTTAAGCAGCTTCGCTTCGGCACCGCCACTGGCAGGACCGCCGAGCCAGTTACAGCTACAGTTAATGTCAGAAAGTAAAGCGTCACTTCATCTCCTTTAGTGTGCTGAATGATTGATGAATACCATGCGAGAAATGCGGGGCGCCGGAGCTCTTGAATGTGTCAGATGGTCTACGTTCATGGCAGTTCCGATACGCAGTTGAACGTGGAGCTATGCTATTAGACCGATTGCTGGAAACGTCTTGTTAGCGCAGTTCTGGTGTGTAGTTACAACGACAGCGCGGGAAGGAAGGAAGGGCAGAAATAGCTTGCTATTCTAATCCTGTCCACGTGACTGCTATTGCTTAGACAGTACCTGCTGGTTTGGTATCATGTCTCCTACTCTGCGGTCGTCTGTTGGATCGTCTGACGATGATATCGACGATGAGCTGCGACTTAGAACTGTGCGGACTGCCGCGAGTGTGCTTGCCGAAAGTATCCGACACGAAGAAAAGGTGCGACGACGGCGTAAAGGATTCTTCAGGCGAAAGGAAGTTCCCAACGATGGTGGACGAAGAAGAGTGTATGTAAATCAACCATTGCCAGTGTCTGAGATGGACGCAGACGGGGAGCCGTTGGCAAGATATGTAAGAAACAAAGTCCGCACAACCAGTAAGTCCCAAATATCCCATTTATACGCTAATATTCCAATAGAATACACCATTATCACATTCATTCCAAAGAACCTCTTTGAGCAATTCCGTCGTGCTGCTAATCTCCTCTTCCTTGCACTGGCCATCCTCCAACTATTTCCGGTTTTCGGCGCTGCAAGTGGCGCTATCGCAGTGCTTCCACTCGCCTTCATTCTCGCAGTAACAGCTATCAAAGATGCTGTAGAAGACTACCGTAGGGCCACGCTGGACGAAGAGGTCAACACATCCGCAGTAACAAAACTCGCAGGCAGTTGGCGCAACGTGAATGTGCCCAGAGATCCCCGCAACTGGTTTGAAAAGCTCCTAGGACTGAACAAACCAGGCAAAGTCACTAAAGGAGTCAGGAGGCTCAGAGAGAAGGAGGGCAAAGAAGCCGGCATTGACCTCAGAGACATGTTGAGCCAAGCACAGACAGAAGAAGCGTCAACATCTAGCCATTCTTATCCTCCTAGTATGTCCAAAGGCGTTGCCGTAGCTTCAACGTCATCCCTTGCAGCGTCCAGTCACACTCTCGGCGTAATGTCCCCGAATCTCCAGACAACCGGCACAGCTCTTTGGGAACGCACACTGTGGAAGAAGCTACTCGTAGGAGACATAGTGTTTCTGTCCCCAGACACCCAAATTCCCGCAGACATCCTCGTCCTCTCTACCTCCTCACCAGACGGTCTCTGCTACGTCGAAACCAAGAACCTAGACGGCGAGACGAACCTCAAACCCCGCAGAGCCATCAATGAAACCTCTGGCATCCGTTCGGAAGAGGATATCGAACGAGCGAGGTTTGTCGTCGACGCTGAGAAACCTCACCAAGATCTCTATTCATTCCACGGCGTCTTACGTTACTCCTCATCCGCACTAGGCGGTGCGAAATCTCAAGTCCCACTTTCCATAAACAACCTCCTGCTTCGCGGTACGACACTACGAAACACATCCTGGGTGATTGGGTTAGTCCTGTACACAGGCTTCGACACAAAGATCATGCGCAACTCTGGTGGAACACCCTCGAAACGATCCAAAATCGAAAAAGAAACCAACTTTAATGTCGTTGTCAATTTCATCATCTTGACAATCATGTGTCTGCTATCGGCTATCGTTAACGGGTTTTGGCAAACGCAGACCAACGTCAGTGCCGTGTTTTTCGAGTGGAATTTCGGTTCGGAGCCTACAACCAATGTCGTGGCGAATGCTCTGGTTACGATGGTGTCTTGTTTGATTTTGTTCCAGAATATCGTGCCGATTAGTTTGTATATTAGTATTGAGATTGTCAAGACTGTCCAGGCCTATTTTATCTCTCAGGTATTTTATCTCCTCTCCTTTGAATTCACTCACCTTTGGCAGGACATCGATCTCTACTATGCATCCTACGATACACCGTGTGTACCCAAGACCTGGAATATCTCGGATGATTTGGGACAGATTGAATACATCTTTAGGTGCGCACTCTTTCCCAAACAAGTATCCTAACAACATCGCCCCTAGCGACAAGACCGGCACTCTAACTCAAAACGTCATGGAATTCCTACGCTGTTCAGTCGGTGGTATCGTCTACGGTGAAGGTGTTACCGAAGCCCAGCGCGGTTCGCTCCTTCGAAAATCCGCCAATTCCTCTTCCCCAGGCGCCACTTCCCCACCTACATCTGCAATACCCCATGATGGAGATGTCGAATCTCCGCCTACGCCAAACGAACTGCTTCTCCTTTCGAAAGAGGAGCTGATCGAGAAACTTGGGATGCTCAAGAATCAGATGCTTTCGACGCTTGACAAGGGTTTCAAGAATCCCTACTCGCAACCCTCAAAGCTGACTCTCATTTCGCCCAAATTGGCGGAAGATCTGACTTCCTCTCCTCGTTCGGAGCAGAGGGGGAGGATTGTAGAGTTTTTCAGGGCTCTAGCATTGTGTCACACCGTTCTTGCAGAGGCTTTACCTGAAATGAGCGGTGCGTTGGAGTACAAAGCCGAAAGTCCCGATGAAGCTGCTCTCGTTTCTGCTGCGAGGGATGTAGGAGTCGTGTTTGTGTCCAAAGTCAAGGAAACACTCACCATTTCCGTACTGGGAAACAAAGAAACCTGGACCCTTCTCAAACTCGTCGAGTTCGATTCAACGAGGAAACGGATGACGGTTGTTGTGCGGAACCCTCAGGGCAGAATTCAAGTCTTTACCAAGGGCGCTGATACCGTTGTTTATGCCCGCTTGAAACATCCTGAAGGGGAATATGAGTGTTATGCGAAGAGGGACATGGAGCGGTTTGCTAATGAGGGATTGAGAACCCTTGCGATCGCGACTAGGGAGATTGAAGAAGAGGAGTTTATCAAGTTTGAGAAGATGTTTGATGAGGCGCATGCTTTGCCTGTTACCCCGCCTTCTCAGCAATCGTCACCGGGGCCATCGGAAAGGGATCTTGCGATTGAAC
>QLOY01001301.1:0-30727 GCA_003313965.1 Megacollybia marginata
AAAGTCACTCACTAAGTTCGTAAGAGAGTAAGATTGAACTCCGTGAATACCCATATTCACTACAAGACTTGAAGGTGAGAGGCCTCGCTATGCCTGGCATGTAATCACAAATGAATATTTGTTACCTATAATTACATGATAAGCATGCTATTAATGACCGAGCATTAGAGGCACATCGAAGTTCTCGTACCTGCATGAGTTGTTCTAATCATGAAGTACTACGAATCAAGGTCTGCGCATTTGCAGATAAGGGGCGGCTCTTCAGCTGAGAACTTGGTTCCATTGAGGCTTTTGCAAGGGATGAACAGATAATCAAAAGCTTGCAACAGCAGGTGACAAATTCCGCCTTCTGTTCATTGCAATAGCTTATACGACAGCCATCACATGGATCTGGGTCATGACAATGTCGAACGTACAAGGACAAACGTACTGCGAACTCATCGGACGCGCACCAGTAGTGATTGCATTAGCCCACTCGATGTGACTTGACTACAGTCCGGGCATCGAATCCAGGTAGACTTTGATGGACTTCCAAGCCTTTTAGAAGAGCTCGATAGGTGCAGATAAAAAAGCAGCTACTAATTAAAGCTTAAAGCTTAAAGTGTAGAGGATCTGGGTGCAGCATCATAAGCTAATGCCACATCTGAATTTTGAAATACCTACGATGGTCATAATCCAAGGTTTCGCTGTCAAAGAATGACCGGTCAGACCACGTTAGCCAGAGCAGCGGTCTGAACATCTGTCTGCCTGTCCACGCAATAACCGAGTTCCGGAAGACTCTGAGCATGGAAACAGCGGCACATATTACATAAGCCTGAAGTTATCTATATCAGGGAGGTATCAGGTGATCAGAAAAAGTATAACAACACTCTAAAGTTAGGTTGTGCCAGTTGTGCCGTACTCATGCTTCTCCGGAGTATGCCTTATCGTCGATTGTCGTAAGTACCGTTCATCGAGGCTGGCATTAATACTTCCTGTTGTGGCCTAAATTTACGGTTCAAGTCTGCTCCCAGACTCGGAGTCCAGTTCGCTCCCTCGATTGAGACTAGCATCAATGCTTCCTGTTGTGCTCCGCCATTGGTCATTTTACGTTCGCGGCGTAGGCAGCGCTGTATAAAACGCTCGTTGTCGACACATTATCCTCATTCTTCCTGAACCATGTCATTCAAAATCGAGTTGCCCACTGGCGTAACCGTGCTTGCCGAGTTGTTCACTCCCGATCCTCTACCTGACGGTAAAAAACGAATTGGCCATACTTCTACACCCATGGGGAAGGTTAGGTGGTAATATGAATGACGGGTACGTTTCATATGCTATTGGTACTTCAAATTACTGCACAATGGATTGCCAGCGTACTTCGAGCTGTTACAGAGCCACTGCTCGAATATGGCTACCATGTCTTGAAATACAACTCTCGAGGCATTGGTGGGTCCACTGGAAAGCCTTCTCTCAACGGATTTCCCGAAGGTCAAGATCTCGAGGCGGTGGTTGACTGGGCTACACAGCAAATCAAGGATATCGAGTCCATTATCATATTGGTAGGTCCCTGTTAAATCGCCGTGCAAGTCTCCAACTTTGATTTGTCAGGGCTACTCCTACGGATCTCTAATTGCCACTTTGTTCCCCGAGTCTAGTATAAAGACCTCTTATGTTTTGATATCTTATCCTTTGGGCGCTCGCCCCAGTCTTATCCTCCCTCACAATGTCAAAACCTACGATAAAAAGTTGACCAACCTTGTTCAGAACCCGGATGGTAGCCTTCTCATCATCTTTGGTGATCGGGACAATTTTACTTCTATCAATATGTATGAGAAATGGGCAGACACCCTGCGCGAGCAAGCCGCGAATGGTGCAGAACTCGAAATTGTCACCGTTCCTGGCGCCGGACACAATTGGGACAAGGAACCTTTGGAAAAACTTGTCTCGCATTTGAGTGACTGGTTAAAAGAATATTCGTAGTATGTATTACTGCTACATCTCGTTTCCGAGCTGACTTGTTGGAAGGAAACACTCCGCTGTTGTATCTAGCACGTAGTCAATTCAACTTTTATTGTGCGCCGTTGAACCTAGGCCCAGGGACCAGAGATCCTAGTCGACGACACCAGGTTCGACAGAATGCCATGACTTTTTGGTCCGTGCGCAGCAGTGCCTATAAAACCGAGAGGTGAACACTTATTCAACTCATACTTACCTTGTTGGCACAATCCCCTTCACGTCTCGGGGTTGTGGGCTATGGCAAGCCCTCTTAGCACGGCGACCCTGTCCATACATGGGTGAACCATGGCTTGTATGTTCTTATGGGCATGCACTGACCTAATATTTTCCTGTGCCGCTCCGCCACTCTGGCTAGGCGGCCATCCTTTTTTTATGCTAGTCTAGTGTCCTAACCCTAACCCTAATAGTCGAGTAAATGATCTGTTTGTTGAAAGATTCCCACAATTCTTCTTCGATGCAAATCAAATTGTCCACTGGTGTAACCTTACGCGCTAACCTGCTTGCTCCAAGTTCTACCGAAAGTTCAAACAAATTGGCAGTATGTCTCCATCCGTACGGACATCTGGGTGGGCGAATGAGTGACCCGTAAGTTTCATATGCTCAAGTTCTTCAAATGACTGCACCTGGACCAGTGTACTTCAGGCTGTTACCGAACCATTGCTCGAACATGGCTACCACGTCCTCAGATACAACTCTCGAGGCTTTGGTGGCTCGTCTGGCTGGCCGTCTCTTTCCGGTCTATCCGAAGGCAAAGATCTCGAGGCGCTGGTCGACTGGGCAACGCAACACATCCAAGACGTTCAGTCTATCGTTATTATAGTGGGTCGTTTGCAGAGATATACACAACGCTTCTAACTCGTGCTTACAGGGCTATTCCTATGGGTCTCTAATCACTACCTTGTGCCCTGTTCTCGAGTCCATAAAGACCTCCCATGTCATAATATCCTACCCATTGAGCCCGCGCGGTCTGCTTACCCTATTCAACACAAACACCTACTCTCAAAAACTGCGAGACCTCGTTCAGAACCCGGACAGAAACGTCCTTGTCATTTTTGGTGATAATGACGAGTTTACTTCTGCTTCAAAGTATGAAGCATGGGCAGACACCCTACGTTCACAAGTCCAAAATGGTGCCAAGCTCGAAGTAGTGACCGTTCCTGGAGCAACGCATTTTTGGCACGGACGAGCAGAAGAAAAACTAGTTTCGCATCTGAGAAACTGGTTACAGAAATAGTATGTACACATCTTACTCTTTCTCTCTCTCTCAAGTCGATTTGAACACAGGGAATTCCCCGATACGCAACTTTGTCGACTGGGCAACATATCAGTCTACCTCCAAAAAAAACAAAATCGACTCACCCCGTATGGTGTCAAAGTCAACGTCTTCTGCGCCCCGGTACAAGCAGGGTTCTGTGGTGGACTAGCCGCAAACGTCGTCCCGGCAGTCACCCAATCAATCGGACACGCCGTGACAGTAATCGACAACGGTGTCTGCCCGGAATCAAACACCGGAGAAGGCAGTTCACCGGACGACGGAGGGTCGTTGACAAACTTGAGTGTAGCAGGGTCGATGGCATATTGCCAGGCAGTTGTAGCGTCAAACTCGAGATCGACGGCTTTGGGTTGTTGGGCGTTTTGAGCTAGGACTTTAGAGCTTCGAGAAACTGGTGGAGAGTCGTTTTCGGTCTTGATTGTGAGGAAGGAAAAGACTTACTATCGAATGCGTAGTGGAGCGGGCCACGGTGAACAGCGATCGATCCATGCGGTCGGCTTTCCGTTGTGATGTTGGCAGGGAGGTCGAGTACGAAGCTTGACGTTCCCGCGTTCACTGTTACTGCTTGTAAACCATTCGAAGGCGCAAGCGCCTTGGCGGCGGCCCCGTTCATCGAGATCGTCCCTCCTACAACCCAGCTTGGGATCCGCACATAATACGTGAATGCTTTGGTTGCTGTAATGGTGGTTGTGAGCGTGTCACTGAATGGATAGAGGGTGTTGACGTTGACGTTGACCAAGTTGTCTGTAGAGCACACTGGTTAGAAAAAGATTAAAAGAATGGAGGATTCCTACTGTTTGCCAACGTCGTCGTTGTGCTGAATGGCCCGAGATAGACATGAATTAACGAGGCTTGGTCCGGAGTCGTCAAGAATGCATTGGTGATAAACTTGGGCCAGCCTTGAGGATGATTGACAGTGCAGCATGGATAGTTGGGTTCCAGTCCAAAGACGTTTGAGTATGACCTATCTAAGTGAGGAGGCTTAAGAAACGTTTTGACGGCGCTCACCCGTCCAGAGGGAAAGGATTGGGCGACATGTTTCGCGCCGCTATTTGATTCTGTTGCTGGAGGTATTGTCTTGACCACATGTCTAGACAGACTAAGAGACGAATCTGCAATCACGGAGTACAAACCTCCTGTTAGAGTCCCCGACAATGCATTGTATGCGATACGCTCGACCTGGAGAACGATGAGCAAGTCCTGCTACAGAGGACCCTTACTCACCCGGTCAACAAACTTTGGATCACCTATGATTTGGTACAGGTATGAGCCACTGTTATACACTGCTTGAACAAACGTAGAGCAACGACAGATTACTCACGAGAACATCGTTTCCTAATCCCCAATTTCATACGTTTAGTTAAAGCACCAGTTTGGAAGACGTACCACGACGAGACAAAGTTCAGTTCTTTATACAAAGTCAGATTATGCACAACCAGCCAAACTCACTTACCCTCTCACAGCTTCAAGACCAGCAAGGTATTCATCAGCTGCATAGATACCGGACGGTCGACCATGATATTGGAAGAGGAGGTCCCAACCAAGACTAGCAACATCAAGGTCTAATCGGATGAAATATTTTTTCATTCAGGTAAGGGAAAAACCAACCAGACTGGTTTTGTGTGAATCGATAGGTCGCCGGCAATGCTTTAAGACCTTCGGCCATGTTGACGCCGTGCCACTAAATGTACGGATTAGAATTCGATTTCGAGACTTGATATGCACTCACCGTCAAAGGCAAGTTGAATGGGTTGGGAAGGTTTTCCACTGTTGCTCGGTATAAGCGAAACATCTGTATTGCTTTGATGTAAGACCAACCTGGGCCAGTGGGGAAATATTGAGTTGTAAAGACCTTTTCCCAGGGTACACCAGTCCATTTGAGTCGCACCATGGTATCAAGGAGTAAGGCCTCATTTCCGTTAGGGTGGTAATCATAGAGCCTGATCGAGTGTCATAAAGTAGTAAAGGGATGAAAAGAACGGCTGACCATTGCAAAGTGATCACAAAATCTTCCCATCGAGTAGCCGTCCATGGTTCTATACCTTCTCCGGTCTGGAGCATAGTGTTGGCCAAGGCTACGAATTTGTGAAGGGCGGTTACGACGCTGGTGGTCAAGGAGGGGTCGAATTCTGTCATCTGAATCGCGCCTGTGGAGGAGTCGTAGTTCGAGATTATGCTCTAGTGATGTCTTACCGAAGAAGAAAGGATATCTGCACGAAACATCAGTTCTAGTAGTTTTCACGTGGCGGAGATCTACCTTCCCCAAAGGTAACGAGGTTTCGTTGTGTTGACTTCGGGACCCAACCAACCGGTGCTATCTTGGTGAGCGATCACGTATTGAAGGAATTGAGAAGTATTAGCGTTAATGCCTGCGTTGTTGACGAGGATACCGTTTGGAACCATTCCGTTCTGCGGGGCGGGATGTAGTCTCAATGGAAGGGGAATTGATTATGACTTACAAACCAATAGCTGCCAGCTGAATTCTTTGAGTTAGCGCGCGGATTGGAGAAGAAACAAGGCGACCTTCTTCCAAGTCTGAGTAATAGCCACTGCCACCCGTCCAGTCAGTGTTGACGACACTGTTCGTGAATTATAGTGGGCGAAGACCATCAAGGATACTTACTAGTGATAAAACTCGTGCTCGTGGCCTGCAAGACCGTTTGTTTGAACATTGAGCTAAGACGATAGTCTCGGAAAACCACTCAATGCCTGAGATGATATACATACTTGATCCATTAGCCATCCTTCAGGTTTGATAGCTCCAAGTGGGAGGGTCAAGAACTTTTTCGGAGCAACTGTAGATTGAACTGGGTCATCTGAGAAGTAGTCTGTCGTAGCGACGTACGTCCTGTGGGTGTCTGGCCATTTGCAGTGAGACTTGATAGTGCTGCAAACAGTAGATTCAAGAGAGAAGCCCTAGTCATGGCTCCTTGGAGAGGATGCTTTGAGTTTATGCAAGGCTTATGTATGGATAAGGCCGGGCCGTCGTGCTAAGGTATTGGCCTTGTGATGCAGACCAAGTTGATCTTCAGGTCTTCTGAATGAATTAAAGGTGCCCATGATACAAGAAACTTCGGGATAACAGAAGCGTGAAGCAGCGATAGATAACAGCTCGGTGCCGAGAGACGTTGAAACTCGTGACCGTGTTGAAAAATGTATCCCAACTACCAACAACCCAATCAGCAGCCGTATCATAACCCATATCCAGCTCAGCAATATGGCCAGTATTATCAGCCTCAATACGCTCCTCATCAACCGCAGTATGCTCCCAGAGTTCATCCACAGTATCAGCAACATTATCAGCCACCACTGCCTCCCAATCAGCCACAATTGCAGAGAGTTCCATCTAATCAACAGTTGCAAGGAGTTCCTTCCAATCAACAGTTGCAAAGAATTCCTTCCAATCAACAGTTGCAGCAATTGCCCAATCAGCATCAACTAACCCATAGAGTTCCCTCGAACCAACAGCCTCCAACTAACCAACCATATCCTGTGGCTTACAACAGACATGTTAGTTCTTATTCTGTGCCATATGCTGCATTACCTGTGCCCCACTTTGCTCCGCCTCCGCCTTCCCATTCTGCTATTCAGGCTGTCTCGATTGGCCCAAGTCCGACGCTTCCCCCTCCAAAGCGTTCTGGATCTCTGCCTCCTGGTCCCCCTCAATTTCCACAGATTTTGCGTTCTCCTGAACCATCTCCAAGTCCGCCAAATCCTGCCACTAAGCGTCCCTTGCCAACACCGTCCAAACACCAATCAATCGATCTCTCGCGGTTCAGCGGTAATAAAACTCGTAGTCCAAGTCCAGTCAAACGGATCAACGGGATAGATATTCCCGTAAAGAGACGTGCAAGTCCTCCGCGATTCAACAGTAGTCCGACCAAGGATGACATTTCTCCATTGCCACCAAAGAAACCAGCTCTTCCACCCTTAGAGACTCAACCAGGACAAAAGTTTGTCCCCCTTTGGAAACGTTCTTCGACGACTCCTACTCCGGGACCACGCCCAGGAAGCGAGAGTCCAACCAAACGGCCTCTTCCTACACCTGCACCCGCCAAGTCTCCATATTCCGTTCCAACCCGGAAAGTATCTTTGCACAAGCGTGTCCCTGCACGTACGTCTACATACCCCGGCGAAGCCGATGTCGAGGATGAGAATAGTGACACTGATCTGGACGACGAGATCGAACCTCCTAGCCCCCAATATGGTATCCGAGATTTGCCCAAGCGGAGCGACAGCGTGCTACAACCAACCGTAACATCGCCATCTAGGTCCCTGCCTCAACCAGGAGCTGGCTCTAGTCCATTTGGAAGCAGCAGGAGTAATGGGTTACCCAAACCTCCTACGATGACGGTGTCGCGCTCAGATATGGGTCCCGGATCTGTATCATCCGTGTCGAGATTTGGTTCTACTTCTGATATGGGGCCAACGTCAAGGAATAGTAGTAACGGACTGCCCCAGCCGCCTGCCCTCTCTCGATTTACTTCACGTTCCGAGCCCGGAGAGAGCGGGACGCAAACCAGCATGACGTTAAAGTTTGCAACCATGTCCATGGACTCACCTTCTGCTTCCTCTTCATCCCGTCCTGGGTCGAAATTCGGCCAAAGAGGACAGGATCAGTGGCCATCTGATCTCCCTCGGCTGCCTCAAACACCCACTTCACCTCGTAAACTTCCTTTCTCTAGTAGAGAGAAGAATTTGGATCTGGACGATCCCCCACCCGCTTCTTGGACACAGTCCGGTGGCGGAATACGACGCAGTCAAAGCCGGAGGAGTCATACTCCTGGTTTTGGATCCGGTTCACCATCATCACAGTCACCCTCTCCTGTGCCAGCACCGGCACCCATCCCTGCCATGTCTGCCGTCCAAGTCGTAGTTCCAACGGTACAAATCGAGAGTCCGAAACCACTAGGCGGACGGGATCGAATGGCTGACATCCCCAAGATCTCTCTCCCTCAAGAAGACCAAGAGACGGATGATGAAGGCACCGGTCCCCAAATCCGGATTACTGTTGACGAGGAAGAAAAGCCAAAGAAGAAGAGTCCTGTGATTTTCGAGGTTCCGGGAATAAGTCTTGATTCAGGCTCGTCCTCATCGGTACCTAGGATAGCTCTTCCCTCTTCACCTTCATCTTCTCCACCCAAATCCAATTCTCGACCTTTACCTCCTGCTCGAGGGGGCGGTCTAAGATGCGCTGGATGTAGTTTGGCGATCATTGGGAAAATCATTTCCGTTCCCTCCTCTAGCGGGAAAGGTCCGAGCAAATGGCATCCCAGTTGTTTCAAATGCGAGGTTTGTGGCACCCTGCTCGAACATGTCAGTGCGTACGAATGGGAAGGAAGGGTGTTTTGTCATTTGGATTATCACGAGGTGAGTCAAAAAGACCCTACTTGCGCGTTACTTGACTGACTCTTTTGTAGAACTTTGCTCCCAAATGTTATCATTGTCAAACCTCCATCATCGATGAACGTTTCATCTCTCTCGACGATCCTAATCTTGGAAAGAGGACTTATCACGAACAACATTTCTTCTGTTCCGAATGTGGTGATCCATTTATGGATCCATCAAAGTCATCTACGTTCCGTTCATCATCCAAGGGCGAGATTGCCTTTTCTGGAGATGGAGTCTTTGCAGATGATGATGTAGGTTTCGTGGTGTACAAAGGCTACCCTTACTGTGAAGCCTGCCATGTTCGGTTGAGATTACCGAAATGCAAGAAATGCGGGAAGAGTATTCGGGATTGGCAAGAAGCTGTTGAGGCGCTTGGAGGAAAGTGGTGTTACGAGTGTTTTGTTTGTGCGGTAAGCTTGAATCTGGCAGTTCGAGCGTTTGCTGATGTGCGGACAGAGTTGCGAGAAACCGTTCGAGAACCCGTCCTTCTTCCAGAGGGATAATAAACCATATTGTCAGGATTGTTTTAGTATCATATTGAGGAACGAGATTTAACATACATTGGGACATTACTCTGTCATCGCATTGCTGTCGTTTACACACTTAGAGCTGTAGCACTATTGTTGCATTGTCATAGTGTATGTATCATCTAATGACAAAGATGTAGAGACTTCAACTGAATGCCCAACCTCCGTCGACGCTCATAGTTTGTCCAGTGACGAAGCTGGCACTAGGTGAAGCGAGGAATGATACAGCATTGGCAACATCCTCAGGTTGACCTAGTTTGCGGAGGGGGGATGTGTTCGCATACTGTGCCGAGTTTATAGTTAACGTTTCACGGGCGAAAAGACGAACCTGTTCAAATGCGGCTGCAGGATCAGGAGACTGACTTGCGGCATATGTCACTATTAGTAGTCTACATTAGAATGAAGAACCGAAGGGAAAGAGGCATACACATATCGGTATCAATCGCTCCTGGAGCGTATGCGTTGGCAGTGATCCCATGGGGACCCAGTTCAGTTGCTGCGGTCTGCATGATCCCTCGAATAGCAAATTTGGATGCACAGTACGCAGTTCCACTGGCCATGCCTACGATTGTCTGTAACGATGCAATGACGGAGAACTGTCAGAGTCTGACCTCTTATACCAGCAGCGGATGATGCAGCGATGAGCCTGCCCCCTCTACC
The DNA here is from genome assembly GCA_003313965.1 of Megacollybia marginata. Classification (NCBI taxonomy): domain Eukaryota; kingdom Fungi; phylum Basidiomycota; class Agaricomycetes; order Agaricales; family Porotheleaceae; genus Megacollybia; species Megacollybia marginata. Next base: position 9,847 of record QLOY01001301.1, read on the forward strand.
TTGTTTGATCATCTCAAGCGAAGCATACTTGAAGCAGAGGAAGGTTCCGTGAACGTTGATAGAGAAGATCTTGTTGAGTAATTCGACAGTGTCTGTGGGTAATTGATACATGAACCGCACAACTTGAGTGTCTAAGACGCACGCTCGATGAACGATGCCATTATGTTGATTCCTGCATTTGCAACCATCTACCAAGGAAATCAGGAAGTAAAGATCTCGACAGGAAAAGAACTGACGACGTCTAATCCACCAAGCTGAGTGACAGCCTTTGCGACCATATCCTTCACCTCTTCCTCTTTGGTGACATCTGCAATGGCAATCACACATTTCCTGTCTAGAGCCACTATCTCCTTCTGTACGTCTTGAAGCTTGTCGCTCAAACTTGGAAGATCGTTGATGACAACATCAAAGCCGTCTTTCGCAAGCCTCAGCGCAATGGCTCGTCCTATTCCTTTGCTTGAGCCTGTTACAATCACGACGGGCATAAGGTGTTCAATAAGTCCTGCAAGGTATCACGAGGATCCAACCGGGCCGTGGTTTTGGAATCACAGCAAGCATGAGAAAGTTCAACATGCAAGAACAGTCGTGTAACGAGTCTAAACTCGAAGTTCCAAGTAAGGACTCAAGTTGGCAAGAGTCTGTTGGTAGTGTTCTCGTTTGTTCGCACTGCGACTGCTAGTATCCGAGTACTAGTGCTGATGTGCACAGGGCTGTATAAAACTCCTAGAAGACTTTTCGAGAGTCCGGAATCTGGATGATCATGATAAATAGCTGTACTGGCACGTTGGGGTCTGATAAAATTTCCGTGAAGTTAGCACACCGAAGCGCTCGAGGACTCGGGAGCTTAGGCTCTGGCGAAATTTGTCTTGATTTGGTCCCAGATCCGCCAAATCGCTAGGTGTCACATCATGTGATTGTCGTCACAGTACTTGCGTTCGCAGTTTTGCTATATCAACCGTGGTAGGTCACGCGGTCACGTACTATAAAATTTTTGCGTCCTAAATGTAACGCCTGCACTACCTCAGACAACAAACTACATAATACGGGACCCTAAGTTGGATGAAGTGAACGCACGGTGGAGTATGAGATTTCATGTTAGCACACCAGGCGCTCGTCGTTTATATATTGAAGGCTGTAATCTCATTTAATGTCATACAAAGTAAAAGTAGTTCAGCTGAATATCCAACCTCCATCGACGCTCATAGTTTGTCCAGTGACGAAGCCGGCACTAGGTGAAGCAAGGAATGATACGGTAGCTGCAACATCCTCGGGTTCACCTATTCTGTGGAGGGGAGACATGTTCTTATACTATGTCGAGTTGACAATTGACAGTTAACGAGCAAAAAGACGAACCTGTTCAAGTGCAGCTGCAAGATCAGGATGTTGAGCTACGTCGTGTGCCACTATGAGTGGTCTACATTAGAATCAGGAACCGAGGCATAAGAGGCATACATACACATATCAGTATCAGTCGCTCCTGGAGCGTATGCATTGGCAGTGATTCCATGAGGACCCAGTTCAGTTGCTGCGGTCTGCATGATCCCTCGAATAGCGAATTTAGATGCGTTGTACGCAGCTGCATTGATATGGGCTGCGACTGTCAGCACCAATACATTGGAGAACCGCAAGAGTCTGACCTCTTTTACCAGCAATGGATGATGCAGCGATGAGCCTGCCTCCCCTACCTTGCTTAATCATCTCGAGCGAAGCATATTTGAAGCAGAGGAAAGTTCCGTGAACGTTGACAGAGAAGATCTTGTTGAATAATTCGACAGTGTCTGCAGATAATTAGCAAAGGGTTGTTGAGTGCCTGAGACCCACGGTCGAGGAACGATGTTAATTTGACGATTCCTGCATTTGCGACCATCTGATAGGTAGGTTAAATCAGTTCCATAGAAAGAAACAAAACTGACGACATCCAATCCACCGAGCTCAGTGACAGCCTTTGCTACCATACCCTTTACTTCTTCCTCTTTGGAGACATCTGCAATAGCAATCACACATTTCCTGTCTAGAGCCACTATCTCCTTCTGTACGTCTTGAAGCTTGTCGCTCAGACTTGGAAGATCGTTGACGACAACATCAAAGCCATCTTTCGCAAGCCTCAGTGCAATGGCTCGTCCTATTCCTCTGCTTGAGCCTGTTACAATTGCGACGGGCATAAGGTATCGAGTAAGTTCTCAGCTCCTTCAAGCAAGGCACCACGAGGATCCAACGCCGGTGGCTTTTGATACGGCTCAGAAGCCAATTGAGATCACAGCCATTAACAAGCATGAGAAAGTTCAACATGGTGGTAAGAGCAGCCGTGTAAGTCAGGACACAAAGAGATCTAAACTTGAGGTAGCCAAATTCCAAGTAAATAAAGACTGGACTTGGCAAGAAGCTGTTGGTAGCATCCTTCAAGTTGTTTGTTCCAAATTTTCTCAGGTTTGTTTGCACTGCTGGTGTTGGTAAGTACTTGCTGATGTGCACAGGACTGTAGAACCAAGAAGATCTTCTCAAGTGAAGTAAAATCACAACACTAGCACGTGGATAGGATAGGACGAAATTCCCGACAGTGGAGTCCGATGATTAGTAGCTATTCAGGTACTCGTCGTTCAGATGAATATCAAAAGTGTAAAGAAGTTCAGCTGGGTAGCCAACCTCCGTCGACATTCATAGTTTGTCCAGTGATGAAGCCGGCACTAGGTGAAGCGAGGAATGATACAGTAGCTGCGACATCCTCGGGTTGACCTATTCTGTGGAGGGGAGACATGTTCGCATACTGTGCCGAGTTGGCAGTTGAACGTTCACGAACAAAAAGACGAACCTGTTCAAGTGCGGCTGCAGGATCAGGATGTTGACCTGCAGCATATGTCACTATTGGTCTACATCAGAATGAGAAACCGATAGGGAAACGGCATACACATGTCAGTATTAATTAATCCTGGAGCATAGGCATTGACAGTAATTGCATGTGGACCCAGTTCGGTTGCTGCGGTCTGCATGATCCCTCGAATAGCGAATTTAGATGCGTTGTACGCAAGTCCATTAACGACGGCTGAGACTGTCAGCAGCGATGTAATGGAGAACTTGAGTGGCAAAACTCTGACCTCTTTTACCAGCAACGGATGATGCAGCGACGAGCCTGCCTCCCCTACCTTGCTTGATCATCTCGAGCGAAGCATACTTGAAGCAGAGGAAAGTTCCATGAACGTTGACGGAGAAGATCTTGTTGAATAATTCGATAGTGTCTGTGCGTAGTTAATGCATGGGCTTCATAACTTGAGTACCTAAGACGCACGATCGAGGAACGGTACTAGTCTACCGATGCCTGCATTTGCAACCATCTACCAAGGAAATCAGGAAGTAAAGATCTCGACAAAAAAAGAACTGACGACGTCTAATCCACCAAGCTCATTGACAGCCTTCGCGACCAGTTCCTTAACCTCTTCCTCTTTGGAGACATCTGCAATGGCAATCACACACTTCCTGCCCAGAGCCACTATCTCCTTCTGCACGTCTTGAAGCTTTTCGCTCAGATTTGGAAGATCGTTGATGACAACATCAAATCCGTCGTTCGCAAGCCTCAGCGCAATGGCTCGTCCTATTCCTTTGCTTGAGCCTGTTACAATTGCGACCGGCATAAAACTATTGAGCTTGAAGTTCTCAGCTCCTTGCAAGGTATCACAAGGATTCAGCCGTGGGTTTTGTACGGCTCAGAAGCCAATTGGAACCACAGAGGCATGAGAAACTTCAACATGGTGGTGGCAACTTGACGAGCAGCCGTGTAACGTCAGAAAAGAATTTAAATAAATAGCTGGCAAAATCCATAGTAAGAGTTGTTTGAGATTCAGGTTGGCAAGAAGCTATTGGTAGGTTCTTGTTTGTGTAACAGCCAAGTAACAGCAAAGGTGAAATCCAAAAATAATTTATGATCGCTAGCACGTGCTCTGATGACTCGAGCTCGTCCTTTGTATATTCAGCTTAATATCCAACCCCCATCAACGCTTATGGTTTGCCCAGTGACGAAGCTTGCACTAGGTGAAGCCAGGAACGATACGATGGCCGCGACATCCTCAGGCTGGCCTAGTCTGCCGGTTGGAGAACGTTGCTTCATCTATCATTATGCTGAGCTTACAGTTTGATTTGAGCGAGAAGACGTACCTGCTCAAATGCGGCTGCAGGATCAGAAGAACGACCCGCTACGTATGCCACTATAAATGGCCTATGTTAAAATGTAGCAAAACAAAGAAAAACGTACGCATATCGGTATCGATCGCTCCTGGTGCGTACGCATTGGCAGTGATCCCATGGGGACCCAATTCAGTTGCTGCAGTTTGCATAATTCCTCGAATTGCGAACTTGGACGCACTGTATGCAGTCCCATTAGCAGTAGCTGGAACTGTCAGCCATTGAAACAAAGAACAATACGAGTTCGACCTTTTTTGCCGACACAGGACGATGCGGCAACAAGTCTGCCCCCTCTACCTTGTTTAACCATTTCGAGCGAAGCATACTTGAAGCAGAGGAAGGTTCCGTGAACGTTGACAGAGAAGATCTGGTCGAATGATTCGAGAGTGTCTGCAGGTAATTAACAAAGGGTCGTTAAATGCCTGAGACGCACGGTCGAGGAACGATGCCATTTTGGCAATTCCTGCATTTGCGACCATCTGACAGGTAGGTTAAATCAGTTGAATAGACAGAGACAAAACTGACGACATCCAGTCCACCAAGCTCAGTGACAGTCTTCACTACCATACTCTTCACCTCTTCCTCTTTGGAAACATCTGCAGTAGCAATGACACACTTCCTATTTAGAGCCACGATTTCCTTCTGTACGTCTTGAAGCTTGTCGTTCAAACTTGGAAGATCGTTAATAACAACATTAAAGCCGTCTTGCGCAAGCCGTAGCGCAATTGCCCGTCCGACTCCTTTGCTTGAGCCTGTTACGAGTGCGACAGGCATACGGAAATGAAGAGGTCCCCCTCGATAGGAAGGAAAATGCAAGGTATCACGAGCATCCAAGCGTGGCTTCAATATGACTCGAAGTTAGATCATGAAGTGATTAGAAGCAAGCATGAGAATCATCGTGACTATTGACGTGGAAAGATTTTCAACTAAACAAGACTCCCCCATTGACATTGATCGTTTGCCCAGTGACAAAGTCTGCAGCGGGCGAAGCGAGGAATGAGACGACTGATGCAATATCCTCTGGTTGCCCTATTCTGTTCAATGGACTTCTGTTGAGAAACTGCAACCAGTGAGGACAAAATCGAGCACATAAACAGTTAGAACGAACGTGTTCCATTGGGACTGGAGGGTTAAACTTGTTGCGAAGGTATGCCACTAAGCGACTGCATGAGAACAAGACAAACTCGGGGGAGGTACTTACATATATCGGTATCAGTGGGCCCTGGTGCATATGCATTAGCAGTGATCCCATGTGGACCTAATTCGACTGCTGCTGTTTGCATGATTCCTCGAATGGCGAATTTGGAAGCAGAGTATGCCGCTAAACCAGGTCGACTGACTGTGTGATCGTCGGAATCGAAATGTAGGGCAATAAAATCCCAACCTTGTTTGCCAGTGACTGATGATGCAGCAATAAGTCTTCCACCCCTCCCCTGCTTGATCATTTCGAGTGAGGCATATTTAAAGCAGAGAAATGTTCCTATGACATTTACAGACAACATCTTGTTGAATATCTCGACAGTATCTGGCGATGACAATAAGGGATAAGACGCGGAGAGGTACAATAGCATACGGTCGACCAACGGCTCTAGTATAAAGATTCCCGCGTTTGCGACCATCTGTTGTTGGAAGTGAGCAAGCGCCAAATGGGAGAAATAACACCGACAACGTCCAATCCACCGAGCTGGGCGACAGTCTTTTCTATCATATCCTTCACCTCCTCTTCGCCGGAGACATCAGCGGTAGTAAGGAGACACCTTCTGCCCAGAGCTACAATCTTCTGTTCCACCTCTTGGAGTTTCTCATTGAGACTAGGAAGGTCGTTGATAACAAGATCGAAGCCGTCCTGTGCAAGTTGGAGTGCGATAGCTCGCCCGATGCCTTTGCTTGAGCCCGTTACAACTGCGACGGGCATAATGGCAAAGAAGAACTTGGTTCGATGAGAGCCATCACGAGGGTCGAACCTCTGCCGGACCCGGTTTCTCAAGGTTGGCTCAGGATCATAATAATAAAGAAGCAAGTATCCCGTGTGATGGCCACCTAACTGGATAACGCTAGTCTGACACGAGACAGAAAGACGAATCCAAAGTTAAATTCGATAGGACGTCGTTGGCGAACGGAAGGCCACACTTTTAGGGCCTTGGCTTTCATCTAAAATAAAAAGCATCCTAGATGGAGTTTCGTTGATGTAGAAAGACTTTCAACTGAAACACAATCCCCCGTCGACGCTGATTGTCTGCCCAGTGATATAGTTGGCGGCAGGTGATGCGAGGAATGAAACGACCGCTGCAACATTCTTGGGTTGCCCTATACTGTGCAATGCAGCCCTGTCCTTATACTGCAGCAAGTGAGTCGCATAACTGAGTGCTCAAACAAAGAAGACGAACATGTTTTTCTACGATAGGGTACTTCGTGCAGAGGGTACTTCGTGCAGAGGTATGCGACTAAGACCCCAGGCGTCATAAGAATTTGAAGAACTAGCTGAGAAAAAGACATACACATATCGGTGTCGGTGATCCCTGGAGCATATGCATTAGCAGTGATTCCATGTGGACCGAACTCGACTGCTGCCGTTTGCATAATTCCTCGAATGGCGAACTTGGAGGCAGAGTATGCTGCTGAGCCAGGTCCAATGACTACATGATTATCAGAATCGAAATGTAGGCTAATAAGTGCCCGACCTCGTGTGCCAGCGATTGACGATGCAGCAATGAGTCTTCCCCCCCTCCCCTGCTTGATCATTTCGAGTGAGGCATATTTAAAGCAGAGAAATGTTCCTATGACGTTTACAGACAACATCTTGTTGAATATCTCAACAGTATCTGGCGATGATAATAAGGGATAAGACGCGGAGAGGTACAATATCATACGGTCGACCAATGGCTCTAGTATAAAGATTCCCGCGTTTGCGACCATCTGTTGTTGGAAGTAAGCAAATGCCGAACGGAAGAAACAACACTGACAACGTCCAATCCACCGAGCTGAGTGACAGTCTCTGTTACCATACCCTTCACCTCCTCTTCATTGGAGACATCCGCGACAGCAACGAGACACTTCCTACCCAGAGCTAGAATCTCTTGCTCCACCTCCTGGAGTTTGTCACTGAGACTAGGAAGGTCGTTGATAACAAGATCGAAGCCGTCCTGTGCGAGTTGGAGTGCAATAACTCGCCCGATGCCTTTGCTTGAGCCCGTTACAACTGCGACGGGCATAATGGCAAAGAAGAATTTGGTTCGATGAGAGGCATCACGCTCTGCCGGACCCGGTTTCTCAAGGTTGGCTCAGGATCATAATAATAAGAAGCGAGTATCCCATGTGCTGGCCACCTACAATAGCAACCGGATAACGTCAGTCTGACACGAGATAGAAAGAAGAATCCAAAGCAAAGCTTCGATAGGACATCTTGTTGAGTCATTGACAAACGGAAGGCCACACTGGCAGGGCCTTGGCTTTCATCTGAAAAAGGCATCCTAGATGGAGTTTCATTGATGTAGAAAAACTTTCAACTAAAAGACAATCCCCCGTCAACGCTGATCGTCTGCCCAGTGATAAAGCTGGCGGCAGGTGATGCGAGGAATGAAACGACCGCTGCAACATCCTTGGGTTGCCCTATACTTTGCAACGGAGTCCTGTCCGTATACTGCAGCAAGTGAGTCGCATAACTGAGTACTCAAACAAAGAAGACGAACACGTTTCTCTGCGATTGAAGGGTCAGGATACTTGGTGCAGATGTATGCGACTAAAAGCCCAGGCGTCATAAGAATTTGAAGAACTGGCTGAGAGAAAGACATACACATATCAGTGTCGATGACCCCTGGTGCATATGCATTAGCAGTGATTCCATGTGGACCGAACTCGACTGCTGCCGTTTGCATGATTCCTCGAATGGCGAACTTGGAGGCAGAGTATGCTGCTGGGCCAGGTCCAATGACTACATGATTATCAGAATCGAAACGTTGGCTAATAAGTGCTCAACCTCGTTTGCCAGCGATTGACGATGCAGCAATGAGTCTTCCTCCCCTCCCTTGCTTGATCATCTCGAGTGAGGCATATTTAAAGCAGAGAAATGTTCCTAAGACGTTTACAGACAACATCTTGTTGAACATCTCAACAGTATCTGGCGATAATAATAAGGGATAAGACGCGGAGAGGTACAATAGCATACGGTCGACCAACGGCTCCAGCATGAAGATTCCCGCGTTTGCGACCATCTGTTGTTGGAAGTGAGCAAATGCCGAACGGAAGAAATAACACCGACAACGTCCAATCCACCGAGCTGAGTGACAGTCTCTGTTACCATACCCTTCACCTCCTCTTCATTGGAGACATCCGCGACAGCAACGAGACACTTCCTATCCAGAGCTAGAATCTCTTGCTCCACCTCTTGGAGTTTATCACTGAGACTGGGAAGGTCGTTGATAACAAGATCGAAGCCATCTCGTGCAAGTTGGAGTGCAATAACTCGCCCGATGCCTTTGCTTGAGCCTGTTACAACTGCGACGGGCATATGGCAAGGGACTTGGGAATGACATCACGAGACAGTGGAGTATTAATATCGTAGAAGCTAGTGTGAGAAATTCGGAGGTGGCGGTCGCAAGGTCGAGATGACATTGAAGTTTCCATTCGAAGGTCAAGGTCCGGTCGTTCTCGCACTTGTCGTTACCAGGTTATACAGCATGAATCGGGATGGAGTCGGGTTGTGAAAAGCGTTTGAACAGTGATACGGATTACATTCAATTGAGAACAAATCCTCCATCAACACTGATTGTCTGCTCAGTGATAAAGTTGCCACCAGGTGAAGCAAGCAAGGACACGGTCGCTGCAATATCCTCGGGCTGACCTATCCTGTGCAATAAAGTTTTGCTCTTAACCTACAGCGAATATAAGGTGTGAAAGGGAATGCAGAAACGAACGAACTTCTTCCAATGCAACAGAAGGGTCCGCGCTAGGGTGCTTGCGAAATGAGTATGTCACTATCACCTGTGTTAGGCCGATATTGCATTGAAAGCAGACGTACGAAGTTCGGTGTCGATAGGTCCAGGTGCATATGCATTTGCAGTGATAGCGTGAGGACCGAATTCAGTGGCTGCCGGTTGAACAATTCCTCGGACTGCAAATTTGGATGCGTTGTATGCCGTTGAGAGGTGTCCACCTGCCGTGTATAATCAAGCTTCGATCATGACGCGCGACCAGTCTGCGAAACAGTAAACTGCTAACCTTGTATACCGGCAACAGACGATGCAGCAATAAGTCTACCTCCTCTTCCTTGTTTAATCATCTGGAGCGACGCGTATTTGAAGCAGAAGAAGGTTCCTAGGACGTTGACGGAGAAAATGTCGCTGAACGTCTCGACGGTATCTGCGTATTGTTAGAGAGTCCATGCGGACAAGTACGAAGACACACGATCGACAAACGGTGTGCTTGCTAGATTCCTGCATTTGCGACCATCTGAAAAAGTAAGTAAGAGTCGCAGAGCAAGAAATAGAACTGACAACATCCAATCCACCGAGCTGGGTGACGGCCGTGTCCACCATATCTCTTACCTCTTCGTCGTTGGCGACATCAGCGACAGCAACGACACACTTTCTATCCAATGCCAGAATGTCCCTCTCAACTGTTTGGAGTCTATCCTTCAGACCGGGAAGATCATTGACAATGATATCGAAGCCGTCCTGTGCAAGTCGTAGCGCAATGGCTCTTCCAATTCCTCTGCTCGAGCCTGTAACTAGTGCAACGGGCATCTTCGAATTAAGGCCATAGTCAGATAACCCGAACTTAATAGACGAAGGCACATGACCGCTGCTAAAGATCATTCTATATAAGGAAAACGCCACCGACCCGGAGGTTACCGAACAGACCCTGTCTCCTCAGTAAGAAGACCGCTGCAAGTCAGCTTGTTGAATTGTTAGTCTTGGCGCAATGGCACGCGTAATAGTAGCATGCTGGAGCTGCAAAACATGCTCGCAGAGTCGCACTCAGGCCTGGCGGAAAACCGTTTAGTGACATGTAGACTCATCTTCTCTCGCATTCGCACTTTTCCTAAAGAGATTATGATCATGGAGATTCTAGGCTGGGTCACTACCGGAGAATCAGTCACCTTGGACGTATATGGCCTAATAACCCGGCGTATAGCCGTATATGCAAGACGTGGCGTTCAATTACTCTATCTACTCCGAAACCCATCGGGCTATACAGATACTTGGTGCAGGTCGTGAGGATAACTTGACACGTTCTGAGAGGAGACATCCTTTATCGTTCAAATACACGTACAATTCTGGGCTACTCATCGCTCAGTGCTTCATGCCCTGGTGCCCTCATTCACTCATTCAACTCACCGCAATGGCGTGAGGCATTCCCTATGACTACCTTGCATCTCCATTTTATGTGGATCCCAGCTTTGGACCGTTTTGATCTCGACTCCTTTATTCTTGAAGGCAAGAATCCTACGAATTATGCAGGACATTATTTCAGGAATACCTCAGCTTTACGGAAGGTTTCATTGAGCCACGAATCGATATCGATCCAGCATTCCTCATGTCGATGCCTAACCTCGTTTCTCTTCAGATGAAAGACATTGCACTGGGAGGGCGCCAGGGGTGACACTGGCAAAGTTGCAAAGATTGGAGGTCGTTATGTGTCAGGGCACCGTATCAATCCTCACTCTACCTGCATTGCGAGAACTCAATGTCTGCATTTCCAGCTCTTATTCACACCCTTACTGTCATGACAAACAGCAATAGAACTTTTGACCAATTTCTTGGCGCACCTCCATATGTCTTGGTCCTTGATCTATCTCGGGAGGGCTTCGGACCCATATCCATTCTCTTCGATATCTTGCAGCATCTTGATGTTCTGCCGGTCTCATACTCCCTCTGACCAAAGAGCTTTGTCTTCTTCAGGAGTTCAATCAGTGCTTGACGAACTGCAAGTTCTTCAGCGTGACGGATTATGCATCATACTTCAAGATTCTGTGAGGAAGCGAATCTGAAGTAGGTAGTGCTGATAGCTTCATTATAACGATGTAAATAAACCTCTCAACTTAATGTACGTCCCCCATCAACACTCATCGTCTGCCCAGTTACAAAGTGTGCATCAGGGGAAGCAAGGAAGGACACAATTGCTGCTATATCTTCAGGCCGACCTAGTTTGCGGAGTGCTGAATTGTACTTGAACTAAATAAGGCGAGTTAGCATTCAACGAAGGAATATGAAAACAAACGTGTTCAGGATCAGGATGCAATGTAAGTGCACCCGTCACTACAACGGATCAATCAAGCAAGAAAAAGAGAAAGAAAAGTACTCACACATATCCGTATCGATAGCTCCTGGAGCATATGCATTGGCAGTAATTCCGTGAACACCCAGCTCAATCGCTGCTGTTTGCATAATTCCTCGGACAGCGAATTTGGACGCAACATACGCCAATGTGAAGGGTTCGGCTACGTCGATAATCAGCAAATGCGGATCACATCCTGTAGGAAACCCAACCGTGTTTACCAAGACATGAGGATGCAGCGATAAGCCTTCCTCCTCTTCCTTGCTTAATCATCTCGATTGCAGCATACTTGAAGCAGAGGAAGGTTCCCCGAGCGTTGACAGAGTATAACTGGTCCAACGTTTCGGCGGTGTCTGGAATTGGGTGATAAACGAGTCAACGAACAAAGTGTTTCTCAACACGACGTACGATCGATGAATGAAGACACACTACCAATTCCAGCGTTGGCGACCATCTAGCAATCCGAGATAAGATTTGACGCTTGAAGACTCGGAGAACACCGACGACATCCAATCCGCCAAGGTGAGAGATAGCCTGCTCCACCATGGCCTTGACTTCATCCTCTTTGGAGACATCCGCCGTAGCAATGACGCATTTCCCGTTCAACGCTTGAATCTCCTTTTCTACTTCTTTAAGCTTGTTATCTTGACTCTGCAGATCATTAATAACGACATCGAAGCCGTCTCGTGCGAGGCGAAGTGCAATGGCTCGTCCGATTCCCTTTCCTGAGCCTGTAACGAGGGCAACGGGCATTCTAACGATGAGTGAAGGAACTGGGGAAAAAGTGGGACGCAGAGTGGATACTTATAGGATGCAAGAGATCAGAAGAGTTGTCGGTTCCAATTCCGGGTGGCAAGTATCCCGGATGGAACCTTTGGATCAATGGAAGACAGAAAAAGCTTAGCTTGGCCTATAGAGGAAGGTACATGGCGCGATACACGGGCCGAGAAACGTACTCTCCTTTTGCCGGACACGCTCATTGTTTTTGGAGGACTGAGTTGGTGGTTAGGATACACGGTTATCCCAAGGAGATCGACCTGGAGTAGATAAAAGCAAGCCCGGGCTCAAAATGGGGAGCCTGGGAAGCAGCGCTAGTGTTTCGAGCACGAGATGATAACAATATATTGCGCAGGCTGCGTAGCTCGTTTGGCCTGTGTTTAAGCGCTACTATCTTGGTTGATCATATGTTGTGGCGCTCGCTGCGAAGGGTATAGACTTCTTTCCGCTGGCGTCCTTCTGCCTCCATCGACGCGTGGAGAAAATGCTGACGACATACGATCCACCGATAGCCTTCTCTACCATGGTCTTGACCTGTTCTTTCGAGACATCCGCGATGGAGATGACGCATTTCCTGTTTAGCACCTTGAATCTCCTTTTCCACGTCTTGGAGCTTGTCACCTTGACTCTAGAGATCATTAAAAACGATATCAAAGCCATCTCGTGTTGTGATGAAAGTACAATGGCTCGTCCGATTCCTCTGCTTGAGCCTGTAACGAGTGCAACAGGCATCTTGCTTGGGAAGATCAGGTGGATTACCAGTGTTTGACAGCTTCAATGATAGAGCAACATTCAGAAGCACGAAAGTTAGACTGAGAATACACGTGTAAGACTCCTCTCTATCTTCGCCTCACTGGCAGTTATGGGTTCCTTGTCTTGGAAGCAGGGTTGTATACAAAATGGATAGAAGAGCACCGGAGATAGTAGCACTCAGGACTGTACCCGCTGATCTTTGTCGCCAAAAAATAGGTTCCGCAGGCGTCGTTTGGACCAAGATCAGCGCCGACAAATGATCCTAGGAAGTTGCCTAGGAAGATCAAAACAAGTATCATCGTGGCTGGTAAAGCGTCTCGTCGTTCCAGAAGATTGGTTCAGACGGGAGAACTGAGCCTCCGAGTCGACAAGCCTCGAGTGACTCGGACCAAGACAACGTTGACCACGACACGTGCTTTCCGACAACTTTCCTCTCAGAGGTTGAATGACACTCGAAGACAATCTGAAGCCAAATCTCCTTCAGTCCTTATTGGTATCCTCGTTTAAAACCTTGCTCGAAATGCTCATCCAGATCCAGGCTGGAGGAGTTGCAGGAACTGCTGTCGACCTGCTATTTTTTCCAATAGACACTGTCAAAACGCGTCTGCAGTCATCTCAAGGCTTTGTTAATACCGGAGGTTTCAGAGGCATATAAAGGCGTCGGCAGTGTTATCGTCGGCAGCTCACCTGGAGGTATTCAGTTATGGTCTTGCGTTCGGTCAACTCGACATCTCCAGCTGCGCTTTTCTTTGCCACATACGAAACAATGAAGAAAGCATTACCTCTTCCAGCTCCCTTAAACCACATGGTTTCTGCCTCGACTGGAAAAGTTGTATGTACGGCTTTTGCTATCTACGCGTCCTCCTGCTAAGACTACTGCCAAGGCTGCGTGTCTAGTCCGGGTACCCACTGAGGTGATAAAAACCAGAATGCAAACAGCATCTTACGGTGTAGTGCATTCCTCTCTATCAGCAGCACGAATAGTCTTGCAAACCAACGGCTGGAAAGGTTTCTATCGTGGCTTCGACATCACCATCATGAGAGAAGTAATTCATAGCTCGACTGCTGTCTTGTCCTTCAAGTCTTCTACATAGATCCCTTTCACCTCGATCCAATTTCCCATATACGAAATGCTAAAGCAGCAACTTTCTCAGAAAGTCGGTCGAAAACCTCTTTATGCGCACGAAGCTGCTATCTGCGGCAGCATTGCAGGAGGTATTGCTGCTGCCTCAACCACACCTCTTGATGTCCTGAAGACGCGTGTCATGTTGGACTTGCGGGTACTGTACCCCTTCTTCTTAGGTCATGAACTGACAAGCCATATAGACCACATCGAAGGAAAACATGCCATCGCTAGTGCATAGGTTGAAAACCATATATGTTTCAGAAGGTTTGGGCGCGTTGTTTTCTGGCGTAGTACCACGGACGCTATGGATATCCGCTGGAGGTGCTGTGTTTCTTGGTGTCTACGAATGGGCCGTGTATGGCCTGATGTCCTATGGAGTAGAGCGGTGAAGGGCCCTCTTCCTGCAAACACAACTACCCTTTATTTGCATATGGCTTTTGACTGACCCGCATAAAGACCAGCAATTCTCGGATTAAACTTGAAGGCATATAGTCGAAGTAGCGTGGCAAATAATGCGTTGTCCTTGGGCGTCAAACGTGGGTTTGGAAGTGCTTCTCTGCGTCTCCACATCAATCTTGCAGTAGCTAGAGATCTGTCGAGATCCAAACTCCGTTCTAGATTGGCACTTTCCAGCGATCTCCCGCTGAAGCTCCAATGTCATCACAAGTGACGTAGTAAATGAATTTTACAGGGACGTCAAGACATAATGCATAAGTACGAATGAACGTATGAATACCACCAGCTAAAGAACGAGTCTACTATTGAAAACCTATTTGTACTTAAAAAACGCCTGGGCAATCCTTGCAATGTCCCATGCGAAGAAATAATGCAAATGCAATGTCAAACTCGAAAGCATGCTTGCAATGATACAGTAATATGAAAGGGTTTGGATAAATTAACCAATCGACAACTCATGGTGCACCTGCGGTTGAAAGATTGGTAGAAGGTGTTTCAGATCCAGGTGTACCAGCACCACCCTCTCTGCGGATCTTAGTATAGGCCGGTGGCAGCTCGATCGTCTCCGGTTCGTCTTTATAAGGTGTGCTAGGACCGGCATCGTCATGCTGGATGATGTTTACAGGTCGCATCTGACGGGGTTGGTAACCAGCTTTTCTAGTTGATGAGGAAGGTGCCGAGGTGCTCAATAAATCAGTGCCACTGGCGGAGAGGAAACTATGCCGTCTTTCTCTTTCATCTGAATCTGTTGTGTCAGAGAGCAGGGTGCTTGGAGCAGGTTCCGGTACGACAAAAGGTTCTGGCTGGTAATATTCTGGAAGTTCGTTTCGCGAACCTCGTGGAGGCGCGTCGTCGTCATCAGCAGCAAGGTCGACAGGCTTTTCGTTTTGATGTCTGTGATAACGGTGTCTTCTGCGCAAAAAGACGAGGACGAGAAGCGCAGCGGCAATAGCGACGACACCGGCTATCACACCGCCTACGATCGCACCCACATTGACACCACCACCGCCACCACCGCTATATACAATATTTTGAGATGATGGAAAACGAATTTAAACCGAGACTTACGTTGAAGCACCGGTGCTGCTGGTAGGATAACTGCCTCCAGCGGGTGGACCTGCTGTAGAGCTGGGACTGTTACCACTCAAGCATGTAACGTTGTTGCTGATACCATTTCCTACGGTGAATAGACTGCTGCCAGCTGTTCCATTGCCACGACTGTCACCACCGGCAATAATGACAGTTGTCCCGCTGCGGATTGACGGTGTCCATGAAAAACCAGTGCCAAATCCCTGTGCAGACTCGTCGTCGATTGGTCCTTCAGGAACTGCAAAAGACTCTCCCCCTGGAATGATTCCAAAGAAGTTTGGAGTACTATGGTAAAATTAGTGATGACGACAAAGAGCAAGTTGTGGCTTACTTACCCTTGAACTGAGGCAGGATTCCAAAAGATTCGGGTAGCCTGACACTGGACGATTTGATTTGGCGGGTTGATTGAATATGAAAATAGTGGAGCGACAGCCTTTGAGGCATCGAAGCAGGATGAATCAGAAGACGAAGTGACTTGTGCAGCGACGCTGGTGCCACCGCTGCCAAAAGTAGAGGCGTCGCTAATCTAAGCAAAAGAAAATGAAACGGTTTTGAACGTTGAAAGAGCTCAAAGGAATTTTACATACCACTGCGACGAGCTGAGAATTTGCAGGGTAAGCGAGCTGAAAGGACACGGAATTGCTGTTGTTGTTGAAAGGAATATCGAGTATTTTTCTGACTTCAGTTCCATTCGCGAATGGGGTCGGGCCAAAGGGAATGATGAGGGCGCGGTAAGGAGGATTGCCATCGCTACCAGAGATCTGAATGGTAAGATTTGAGCACTGCTGTGGTGCACTCTGGAATGCCCAAGAGTATGCTGCAGAGTGCAGGGGCTGCTTGAGCAGAACCAGCGATAGTGCAGCGGCCCACATCGTTGTAGCGGACACAGTTGACGTGCTCCACCTGCTCACGTACCGCCAAATCAAGTCTGACGCATCGGCGTCTATCTTCCGGCGCGGGATTTTCCAGCCGTCTCAGAAGAGGGGCTAGTTCTAGGCCTTTTTGGCCGAGCTATATCAAACGGTATGTATTCACAACGTGCACGCGATGGGGCACAGCAGCATTTGATCATCACCATGGAATTCAGGCATAGCCAGTTTTGACAAAGAAACACAACGAAAAAGCGGCGAAGAAATCTAACTACAACATAAATTACCCAGTTTGAGCACCAACAGCCTACAAGTCGGTTAGCATACACTTGCAGTAAGGGGAAGGAACCCTACCAGACGTTTCAAGTGCTCCATAAACACCTGCAAGCTCACATCATCCGTAAATATCGCCTGTCCACCCGCTCCCTGAGAACCGTACATCGTCGCAGACATATGTGTCGTTGACGGGTTCAACTTGGACAGCAAGAATCGTGCTTGACTACCACCCTGATCACAAACAATATAACGGGGAATCGGAAATCGGTCGACCAAAAGGTCCTACAACACATCTGTCAACCACCTCCACGTAAATAAATTGTTCATAAACACGAACCTGGGCATCCTGCACCGGGGCCTCTAACAGCTCCTTAAAGTTTTCATGTCCTTCCTGATCTTGATATCCCGCTTTACGCCATTCAGCAACAAGCTGACCATGATGAATCAAAATGTGGAAGAAGGTATCCAGCAAGAGGATGACATCGTGCTTAATCGATACACTGTCAAGCAAGACAGGCTGTGGCTGCGTGTCGAAAGTATACGACATGAGCGTCGGCTGAATCATAATCAGCGAGTTGTTCACATCCTCTTCGTTAAGCACATGTCTAGAACCACATCAGCACCCCAAAAATTAATTAGCTAGAGGAACTGACCGATAAAACACAGTCTCGTCAGGACTGTTATTAAACACCTGCAAAAACTGGCTTCGACGCAGATGAAACATGAACTGCGGATAAATACTGAAATTGTCCGTTAAGCGGAAACTTGTAGGATCCTCTTTTCGATAATCGGCAAACTTTTGGCATAATCGAATCAACATTCGATCGAGCCATCGTAGTACGTCGGGAGAATCGTCAATCTCAGCTTTGAATACCGCAATTCGAGCCATAAGGACTGCCGATGCTTCCTGATCGAACGAGCTGGCGATGCTTGGTGATCCCGCTTCGGCAAAGTTACGTGCAATTGTAGTGACGCGAAGGCGCTGTTGACCGGAGGAATGTTGGTAGTGGGTGACGAATTGAATGAGACCTCGTGAGCCTTGTTGGAGCGGTTGCCCGGCAGGTGTTACGACTTCGAAGTAGACAGCGGTAGACGTGTGTTGATTGATGGTGTTGATTTTCCAAGCTGATGTCTGACCGATACCGATCTCAGTCTCGCCGACACAGCCAGACTTTTTGCCAGCCGAGATGGCATGGCCAATCAAACCGGAAACCCGCAACTCTTTTGTCGTCTGTTTGAGGGTAGTTAGGGAGAGTAGCAGATGATACAAAAAGGAATCTACCTGAACATCAAATGTCGCGTTGAAACCCATCTGGAGGTGACCCTGCTCATCCTTGATGAAGAGTCGAAGGAAACTCTGCTTGAAGATGGACGTGGCAAAGGAATCGGACAAGACTATGACACCGTTTGTCGAGTTGGGAAGAGACTTCATCTCGAGCAGACCGACTTGATCTAGACAACCAGCGAACAAGTCTACGGCATGACCATTGTTAGAGGCTCGCTGGGCGAGTCCTTCGTAAAACTAGAAGAGAGAGAATTGATCCAAGTGAAACGCATCCGAGGAAACTAACCTTGGTGGCACGTTTATAGTGCTTGACAGAATCACGGTCAATGTCATGATGAGAGCGCATAGGCTCTTTGAGCTCATTACCAACAACCATACCGGGGCCTTCAGTACAAGGACCACCAGAAAAGAGCATAATCCTGGCGCCAGTGTTAGGATAGGTTGTCTCGAGCAAGCCTATTGCAACGCTGAGTGCGACACCAGTACACCTCAAGGCACGTTTATCGTTAGCAATAGGCCAAGGGTCACGACTGAGGGATTCCAAGATGCTGGTCAATTGAGCCTCGCATTGTTGGGCTGGGAGCAAGAAACGAGCGGCTCCGAAAGTTTGTTGAGACATTGGCTGACCTGGACGGGGTGCTGCACGGGCTTGAGAGCTGAGACCAAGCATGTCTTGGATCTGTTTGGGCGTATACTCTTTGCCACCGCGGAAGACGTAGGATTTGCTGCATTCTTGGTAACCGATTTCGTGAACTTGGGCCATAGTTCCGAAGGTGATCAAGCCGACGAGGGCGTATGGGGGGATGAGACTGAGACTAACGACGAGAGCATCACGGAGGGCTTTGAGATCTTCTTCGTAGAGACAGGTGTCCACGACGAAAAGAAAGATGGGCGGCACAGGAGAGGGACGAGCGAGAGTGTACTCGATAGTTGTATACTTTGGCAAGAGTTCCGCTGGGAGGTTTGTGCTCGAGATATCTTTATAGTGTGGGGGGAATGCATTGCGGGAAAGACAGAATGGGCAGATCCAGAGTTTTCCTCGGATATCAATCTGGCTGATAAGGGTTATAAAGAGATCGAAGAGAATGAAAGAATTACCAGTATGGATTGAGAATCGCGCGACAGGGTGCCTTGCAGGCGACTGGTTCATAGAGAACTGGCGGCAAGTCCTCTCTGACTTTTAGGGGAGTGTAAAGCGCTGAGATGGGCACGACAGTTCTCGTGGCTTCTATCCTCGACGATGGCCAGATATTCCAGGAAAGACGCACGCCTACAAAATATTGAGTTGGAGATCAACCTACTCGCAAACTGACCATCGCGGTCTTCGACGTCTTCAAAATTCATGCTGCGTGTTTCGCCGGGTTGAGAGGTGTCGCAGACACTGACTGAGTTCAATTTTGTGCCCCGGTGTTGAAAAACGCAGGACACGTAGGGAGATCAACACGGACAAACAATGGTGCGATAATACCAAGTCCGACGATCTGAGCAAAGTCCACGTACCGCGTCGTGGAGAGGACGTGGAGATGACGATTGGAATGTGATATGTGTAGAGAACAGCCTTGACACAGTTGTTACTCACCAACACTCAGTACTCAGTCCTGTACTTCCTGGAATAATCAAGGCTTCTAAATACTGGTACTCCTCCTCCTCCTCCTAAAAAGAATATTCCGATATAAATTCCGATACAACTCTCTTCTAAATGTGATAATAATGCAGATGCTGTGTCGTTACGACCTTATTACGATCGAGTTGAGTTGGTCAGCTGCGGGCTAATTTAGCGTCGGGAATTTGAAATTGCTGTTATTCCAACTGTTGTCTGCAGTTTCCATTCCCTATAGCGCTCTGCTGGGGCCATGGGCCATGGTCGACCGACGCTCTGAACGTGTGAAGTGATGCAGTGCGTGCCGAATAAAAGCGGAGTTTATAAATGTTCCTCTTGTACCTGGATTCATCCCTCAAAGTTCTTTACGAGAACTTTCCACAAATTCCTGGCCTGTAAACTCGTATACCTCCATTTACATCCGTCAGGCTTGCTTCTTACGATGTTCTCAGCGAGATTCCTTCAATGCAGGACTCAATCAATGACGAGCGGCTCGACATGCTCGACCGACTGAACGAGCTTCCTTCTCTGCGCGGATTTCGACAAACTCAACAAATGTATTTCCTCTCGCTGCTGATCTTCTGACCAACACCTCTGTAGCGACATGACGCCGAGCTCCGTCGTTACTTCGCTCCCTACACCTCACGAAGAGCACTCTACTTTCGACGATCTGCCCCTCCAATTATCTCCAAAGCACGTACTCTTCTATGCTCTCTCGTCTGTTTGCTTGACATCAATACAGCACGCCGAGTTCTGTGGGCTCAGTGCTCGGTCTGCAAGTAACCCAAATAGACGCACCTCCAGCCCCAATCGTCAAAGACCTCGACTCTTTTACAGAGGGCACTGCCATTGGCAGCTTCGACTCGATACCAGCAGGTCCAACAAACGAGCTCGGCGATTCTATCGCTCCCATCAATGCCATGTCCCTCTCTCTTCTGCCTCCGCAGGAGACCCCATATCACTCAATAGAACTCTGGCGCGCAGTCGTCTATTCCTGCGACCTGCCAGATCCAGACTGCTACGATGCTGCGCAGAAAACAATAAAGCGGCCGCGGTCAAATGCCCCAGATGATGATGACGAGCGCAGGCGTGCTCGTGTGAGGATCGATATTTCCTCTCCAACGCCGCTCCATCCTTGTTGGCATTCTGTAAACAATCAGCTATGCCATATGTCTTTTCGACGGCATTCTGCACCTCCGGGC